>JAVMSB010000011.1:0-247046 GCA_031761475.1 Penicillium pancosmium | reverse complement strand
TTGACTATTTATATACCCCTTCCCCTTCCCCTTCCCCTCCCCGATGTCTCATTGTCATGCGAAACCAGGGGAGGAAGACGGGATGATTTGCCACTGAGTGATATCATTCCAGTACTTTTTAGTACTGTTCCGTGAGTGCCTGATTCGACTGGACTGGTCTCGACTCGACTCATCTCAACTCTCCACGCGTTCGCAAGTGGGATTAGCGCGGCCAAGCGTGGGCGAGATCCCTCTGTTCCTCTTTTTCTTCGCTTCTTCCCCCGCCGGCGAAACTTGCCGTCCACTCAAACGTCGACATTCGCCGGCTTTCCTGCCACCTTTTTCCATCGCGTTTCGCCTCCCTCTGCTTGGAACTGTTCAGACCCCGAAATCTGAAATCCCCGTTTCTTTTCTTTCATCTGGGCAATCCACCTCTTCTTTTCTCAACTACCTTTGCCTCTGCCTCCTCGGGACAAGGTCAAGATCAACCCCAAACATCCTGCGACCGCGTATCCCTTGACGCGACGGTGTTCGTTCGGCTGAAATTCGGAGATTCTTGAGATTGAAGGATTTCGTCATCGGATACAAAAAAAAAGAAAGAGGAAAAGACTCCGATCTCAGAGATTGTCCCTTCGACCCGGTCAGCCCATTAGAAGACACCACTCAATCAAACCCTTTCCTCCTACAAAACTCTCTTTGGATGAGTCCATTGTACTGTCTCTCCCCGCCTGCTGGCCTTGCCTCCAGGCAGGACACTTGAATCCAGAATCCGAATTCCCAAAATGGTTCTGGACCAACAGATGCTCCACCTTTCCCTTGAGGATCGCCGCCAGGTCGGCTTCGACATGCTTATCACTCCGCCGGCGGAGAACGACGTGAATGCGACCGGCGCGCTCGGTCCATCACGGGGACAATCACAATCACAATCACGCGACAACCTTGGGAAAAACCACCCCCCTCTCGACCACCCCATGAGCCGCATCTATCGATGTACCCCTACGCCCACCATCATCATCGACGGCTCTCTACAAGTTGTGGAAGTCTCCGATAGCCACCTCGCCCTCTTCAAACATACTCGCGCCGAGCTGATCGGTTCCAGTATTTACGATTTAGCGCCACGGGCCGTCCCCGCTCCAGATATCCCCTTGTTAAGCGGCGCATTAGGTGCCTCCCTCACTACTCGATCCGTGCAGTCTATTGAACCAATTCGTGTCGCCGGGTGCGACTCCGACTTTGCCCTCCGAGTGACTCCGATCTTCGACGATGGCGCCCTCATCTACGTGGTGCTTGAAGCCCAGAGCATCAAGCGCGAACCACGTAGTCATCCCGGGTTGAACGAGCAATACTTCCTGAATGAAACATACAAAATCCTCGTCGACACTGTGAAGGATTATGCCATCTTCATGCTCGACACCCGCGGCAATATCGCAACATGGAACTCAGGCGCTGCGATCCTCAAGGGTTACACCCCGAATGAAATTATTGGCCAACATTTCTCCATCTTCTACGGCGCCGAAGACCGGCGGGCCCGAAAACCGGCCCGAGAACTCGATGTCTGTCTACGTGAAGGTAGGGTAGAAGACGAAGGCTGGCGCTACCGAAAGGACGGCAGCCGCTTCTGGGCAAATGTCATGATCACCCCAATCTTCCAACTGGGCCGACATGTCGGCTTTGTCAAAGTCACCCGGGATCTCACCGAGCGCAAGGCCGCCGAGGCCCGATTGATCGACGCCTTTGAAGAGTCGGCCAAGCTGAAGACGGATTTCCTGGCTAACATGTCGCACGAACTACGCACCCCTATGAACGGGATGTTTTTGGCTCTGGCCATGCTGATGAGGACCTCCCTGGGCGATGATCAACGGGAATATGCGTCAATTCTGGAAGACTCCACCTCTATTCTCCTACAAGTCATCAATGATGTCCTGGACTACTCGAAGCTCTCGTCGGGCTCCTTTTCCCTGACTACTGATGTCGTCAACATTCCGAGTGTGGTCAATGCCGTGGTTCGCAATTGCCAGCCTGCGGCAAAACCTGGATTGTCAGTGGTGAGCTTTATTGCACCGGACTTCCCTTCGAACCTCCAGGGCGACTCCCTGCGATTTCGTCAGGTCTTACAGAACCTTGTCAGCAACGCCGTCAAATTCACCGAAAAAGGCCACGTTCACGTCAAGGCATCTTATAAGGTGGATCCGTATAATTCCCAGTCATTCGACATCTCCATTGAAGTCGTGGATACTGGAATCGGAGTTCCCGAAGAAGCTGTCAGCACACTCTTCACGCCATTCACCCGCTTTGCGGATTCCGCCACCAAGCGATACCAGGGCACAGGGCTAGGACTGTCCATATGCAAAAGTCTAGCTGAACTCATGAAGGGTGTTGTCGGGTTCCGCACCAACCCAAACGGACCTGGTAGCATCTTCTGGATATCAGCCAAAATGAGCCGAATTAATGACCACCAAGCGTCACGATCGACGCCCTTGATTTCGCCGAACCCAGTCATACATAATTTTGACCCGGAGCCACTCTTGAAAAAGATCGCTCCACAAAAACACATCCTCCTGGTCGAGGACAACAACGTCAATCAAACCATCATGATTAAACTCCTCGGATCCCTCGGCTTCGAACGTGTTGATGCCGCTTGGGACGGGTCGGAGGCAGTGCGCATGGTGAAACAGAAACCGCTAGCCTACAATGTGATTCTGATGGACATCAACATGCCAGTGATGGATGGCATGGCAGCAACCAAGCATATCCGTGGGATGAAGATCGACGTACCTATCATCGCATTGACGGGGAATGCTCTCAAGGGCGACGCGGAGTTATATCTGGCGCAAGGAATGGACGATTACATTGCGAAGCCACTTCATCGACAGCAACTGATCGACATCTTGTGGAAATGGTGTGGGTCTTAACGCGGAGTCACACTCTAAAATGACATGCATATCATTGCTTTTGCTCAACGTTCGCCAAGACTCGGCGTCGACCCCGCTTGGACGACAGCAGCCTCATATCACCACTGAGACTCTCGCTTTATGCTACAAGCCCTCATTATGCTCGGCAACCCAATATAGCCCAACATGGATCACACTATCTGGGCGGATGTTGATAACCTGCGCTTGGGTTCGGAGAGGACTTACAGTAACAAGCCCCAATGTGGACGAAGCTTGCCCTAGAATGAGATGAATTCCCTCGTCCAATTTCCGGAGCTTGAGTTCTCCAAGCACATCCCATGGGATAGTGCAGAACCTATCTGCGAGCCAAATCATTTGGCTCGTGCATTAATAATAATTATTACTATGACCTTCGGTTTTTTTTTTCTCTCATTTCATCTCTTCCCTCTGGCCTAGAATGTAAGCACCAGTAATCGTAGGCTCCTTTGTTGTAATACTAGTAGCCAATCTTCGTATTTCCCAAACTCGGCCCGGGCCCCCGAGCCTCAAACTGATTTTAAGTTTTATATTAATACATTACTTGCCGGTAACACCCACTTAATTCAAATGCCCTGGCGATGCGAATATCTTTGTTGCACGCGGGGTGTCGGCAGTATTTCCTTTTCTGGGTTCAGAGCCCTGGAGGCTTTGAAGTCTCTTTCCAAGTTGTTTCAATTTTAATTTCCATTTATCAGATTCTCTAGTATATACCCTAGAAGAGACTCGTAGAGCCACTTTGGCAGCTGACAGCTTGGCTATTTGGAATCTTGACCCTTGGCTGCATGATGCAGCCGCAATCGGGACATCTAAAACCGAGCCCGGAGACTCGTACCAAATTGATTGACCTGCGAAAGGATTCACATTCGACAATAATATCCATTCCATTTGTCAAATTTGGACACCGTTATTGACCATGTATTCATTGTACTTTGCCAAACATTGAAGCAAGATAAGGTGTCTGGCTGCCTAAATCAATAGCGATCAAAAGTCTGTCTCGCTTGTCCGTACTTTCAATAGAACAGTCACCTAGTATAATGCAAATTAGTTCCGAAGAATAATTGATTCTTCAAAATGCCTAGTAGTATACCTACTTTATCATCAGTTTAGCCGCTGCCTCTTACCTCCTAGGCAGGCCTGCGAGAAATCCCTGGTCTGTAATGTTCTTTGACGAAGAGCTGCAGAACTGATACACAACTTGAATAAGTTTCCCAGTAGCTGATTTATTTAGAGTCGGTTTATTAGAAGTATTCCACAGAGAATTTTAGGAATTGTATTGTTCGTCTATACGGACTTAGTACCCATTAATTCACACACTGTCGAACAAGGTAGACAGAACTGTATTTATCGAGTATAAGTCATTTGAATCAGCAGGCACTTACTATTCTGTGTTCCACTGTACCTAACCAGGCGGGAAACAATGAAGGTACAGTTTGCCTAACACAATAGAGAACTTAAATGTTTGCTAGAAGGGCAGCAGTCTTATGATTGTCTCCTATATAACTATGCTCTACCTTCCCAGGTATTCTTCTTTCTTTCTGACAATTGATGCCATTTTCTCCTTCTTCATGTAGATGCGTAGCATTCTACGTATATAAAAATTTATCTATTGAGCAGTATTCGATCTCGTCAGTAGGCATCTTCTTCCCTGCTTTTCGACGTCTCTATTCAAATGGCCAACAGTGAAGTTCTGCCTCGCCCGCAATGGCAGGCAAAGATAGATCTATTGATCAGTACTCTATAAGTTTAGAAGGCACCTATTCTAGTGCTGTTCTATACTCAATTGTTCTTTTCTATAGATCTAGGCGGCGCTTTTAGCGTAGGATTATAAAGATAGTAACTTGAACTCATCCTCTCGTTTTGGATACAGTCTCATCCACATTCCTCCTACCGTATCGATTCCAGCGCTCGGCTTTTTTCAACATGGCAAATACGGTCACACTCTTTGAATATCTCCAGCAGGGGCTTTTGCGCCACCCATCATTCGATACCTCGCCAGGAGGCAATACCACGGCCACTAATTACAACTACACTCAGATCCATCGTGTGGATAAATGGCCGGAATTCAACATCGACACAATCACGACTGAGTTTGCCGCTATCCTGAACGGAGCCCGAATCCCAAACGAGATGCCTCCTAATACACCCCCTCGCCATGTTAACTCAGAGGACGCTGTCCGGGCCCGTGCCCATTCCTACCTGACAAATCGAGTTGTACGGGCTTTACGCTCTGGGTTCAATTTCATTGCCAACACGGGACAGGCGAGGAATTTCAAAAGACTCGCCTATGATGTCGGCTCCCTGGCCTGCACACAGCATGGCTTTCCCGACTTTGCTGTCTACGATACAGCCGACACAAACTCGAAGACTCGGCGGAACTTGGTTCCTGGCGACGTTAAAGTCTCTTGGAAGTGGTTGGCAGCTTGGCGTGACAGCAACCGTGGACATGAAAAGAAGGAATACAAACAGGTTCTTTCGCAGCTCAATTTCTATGCGAAGCGAAACAAAACACGCTATAGCTTTGTGCTCACCAACCGCGAATTTGTTGCCATACAACGCCTGGATGTGTACGGTCACCTGAAAGTTTCAGATCCCATTCCTTGGGATGCTCGGGGAACTCTTCAATCCCCCCGTTTGACCGTTCCTCTGGCAATCTGGTATCTTACCATGCTCGCCGCTCGCAAGGATCCGGATTATAGTGATGGAGCATACCTTATCTAAATCTCCTTCTCAATAGTGCCTTCATTTTTCCCTGACGATCATCCATATTGTTGTTCTGGCCGTGTGTGTTGTCGCTTACTCTCATGTCTTTTTGTTCTTTTCCTATCTCCACTCCCGTTCGTCACCTTTAAAAGCTTCGCCTTGCTGCTCATTCGGGCTTTTTTTGTTCCGTTCGTTTTCTATGTCCGATGCTGATTCTTCCTTGTTTCTTTTCGACTTCATTTCCCGATTCCACTTCTGTTCTCCACTTCTGTTTTCCCACTATTTGTTATTCGTTTGTTCAATTCTTTAGAATCTGATCTTTGTTGTCATTCATAAGTTCTGCATCGAGTCCTGCTCCATTGTAGCTGTAGCTGTAGATATAAATCTCGTAGTTTGCTGTTGCACGGTCGTACTAGTAATTGTAGTTGTACATAGTAGTAATGGAGAACCTGGGGCCCAAACAAAAGCGCTATGAACATGCGCTACGTACACACTGCAAATACCATCGGCCTTCCATGCGCGTGGTTTAGTAATAGATGAAATTGTACGATCCAGCAGATACAGTGAATCGACTCGTAGTAGCATGATCAAGTATTGTATTGTCTGCTGTCTATTGTTGTGGTTATAGTTGCTGCCTGGCCAATCAGACGGGTCGGGTCATGTGAAATCGCCGTGCCTTCACTACAACTCAGCCAAGTCAATCTTGCAGCATAACCACTCTTTCCAACCATCACAATTCGTTTCTACTCAATGAGAACTCGGAAACTCGTTCAATCATGATTCGGGAAGACGGTGGAATTGACCTCAAGGATGTCGAGATCCTTGAGCTTCTCAAAAAGTCAGAGTACTCTGTTATTTTCAAGGTGCTCTTCCATGAGACAACTTGCGTGATGAAAGTGGCAAGCATATATCTGCAAACCTGCTGACACAAAATGATGACTCTAACCATACTACCTCCAGTATCATAATCAGCCTTACCGGGAATGGGATCCTCCCGACCGTGAAGTGAACTTCTACGTCTGCGAATCCACTGCGTATCGTCGATTGAAGGCCAAAGGTTTCTGCGAGCGGAAAATCATTCCAGACTTCTACGGAACCATTACAAACATCCATCCAAGGCAATGGCCACACCTTTGGATGTTTGTTGATGATGAACTGCCTCCAACAGCCATTGTCATTGAATATGTGCCGAACATGCATCGAATCGACCTTACCAACTTCTCACCCCAAAACGTGCAGATACTGAGAGAGATTCTCGAGGACATACATCTCGCTGGGGTTCTTCACGATGACACTTATCCACGAAACATGATGATCTCAAGAGACCCAAGCACGGACCAGGTCAGAGTTCTCTGGATAGATTTCGACCGTGCCCAAACTTTCTCTGAGAGTCTTTCGGAATGGCAGAAAGAACAGTTGGAGGAGGAAACTGAAATTATGGACGAATTTATTCAGTTATTGGTAGGTTACGACCAGCAAGATAATTGTGGCATTTACTGACAGTAACTCAGACCCAGGACAACGAGCAAGGCGAACTGTACCACGCCTACGCCTTCTATTTTGGCGTGTTCGGACCGCTGGGATGGGCAATGGATTATGAATGGGTCCAAGAGAAGTACGCGATCCCTGAACCACCTCCAGGTCCATCGTGGGAGGAATTCCAGCGGGTGGCCAAAGAGCAAGAATCGCAATGGAAAATTGGGGGGGAGAATACCAGGGAGGTCACAGTGGCATGGGATTCGTGAGAACATTCTGTCTCCGGTCTGCATCGAAGGATAATACTGATGCATCCAGACTATGGACATGTGAGGGAAATCTCCTGTGAACCTGCCCTGTTCAATGATTGATGAAGAGAGTGATTACCTGATGTTGTTTTACTCCCATGTACCTGTACCTTCAGCAATGCAGCAAAAGGCATAACAAAGCCAAAAGCAAGGAAAAGAAAAATCCAAGACTTCCAGAACATAGGAGTAAAAAGCAAGAAATAATCTTTAGTGCATTGAGAATTGTCTTTAAGTGCTCATTGGGCTGTTCGAGTTGAATGCCGACTTTAACACGGTGGAGCCGCAGAGACCCGCATCCAAGCCGGAGCTGTTTCTTTTCCTTTGATTTTCCCAACGAAAATGGATCGGCCTTGCACTCTTGTCAATTCTATTAGAACCTTAGACCTGCGCTCGTGATTCCGTACCTCTACCGATACTCTAGTTGCTAGGCTTGATCACCCCCTCCCAGCTGTCCAAACTGCGAACATGGCGGGTGCGGGGATACTCAGGGGCATATCAGGATCGGCACAAACCATCCTACCATTAGCCCCGCGCGAAAGGAACCCAAATCCTATCAAGAGCCACCAAAAGACGGCATCTCTTATGCCCCCACTGTCAAAGTGGACCCCGGAAACCTTGACCGGAGGTTATGATGGCATTCCGGCTTTGCTTTTCCTCGTCGAGCCTCCCCCACCCCAACCTCTATGAATGGACCCTTTATCTTGGCTAAGGCCCTGGCCAATGCCCGTAGCACCCCTGTCGTTCCTGGCGGTTGATGAATTGCTGCTTTTGGCCCGAGACTTCACGTGGTCCCCGTACTGCCCGAGGTCCAAAGACAGAGAGACTCTTGTTGGGTTGAGCGCCAGTTGACCGTGATAGATAGACTTGAGCGGGATCACAATGAACTTCTCTACGCGACTGGACTAGAATGGAAGGGATCTAAAACTTCACGGAGTACTTTCGGTCTATGTTCAGAGCGTCGTACGCCAGACCAGGTCGTGCTTGATGCCCCATTGACCAGCAGAGCTAACAATCACGCCAATATTTAAGTCGCCGAAGCCTACATCCACCGGAGTACAAAGGATTCCGAGCTTAGTCGGACTAAAGCCCATGGTAACCCGCGTAATAAACACTCTCCTCTGTGTAGCGCTGATTCGACCGCGGTATCTTTTCGCTGGATCTGGCTTGTGGTCCGGAGTCATGGCGGTATACAAGCAACTTTCAACCAAACTATCTACACCGAAATCTCACGCCCCCTCTCTTAGCTCTAGGTCCAAGCATTCATGATCGTCGGCGATTCTGCCCGACTGAGGGGCACTCAGTCCATCAAATTATGTCTTGGTAGTAGTAAACTACCCCATCACGGTCCCACTCCTCACGCGCAGATCGTAGTTCCACTCACAAGCGGAATCCCCGTAATATTTTTACTATCCTGCTTTGCCGTGCCATTGTGCTATCTAATTGGACTGTCAAATGGATCACTGGGGAACAAGAACCCCCAGAGCCTGGCTAAACAAGAGTTGCGGAGGTGAACAGGACGGTATAAATCCGGCGGCACTTCCACCCGGCCATCACGCCAGTCGTTTGTTTGGTCGTTTTGCCAGCCCTCACGCAACCTCGATTCACTTCGGCGTGTATTTGGTCTGCTTGCTGGCAACTCCTCTTCTTCACCTTTCACCTCTCACCTTTCCTCATCCATCTTACTCAACATGAAGCTCACTACCTTGATCGTGGGAGCTCTGGCTTCCAGATCTCTGGCTGCTCCCACCCCCGGTTACGAAGTGCACGAACGTCGTGATTTCATCCCAAAATCTTGGGTTGAAGAGAAGAGACTCGATGCAGCCGCGTTTCTGCCCGTCCGAATCGGACTGACGCAGAACAATCTGGACTATGGCCATGAGCTTCTCATGGAGATGTAGGTTGCCCACATTGTTCCTAATATCCATATCCCTCTCAGCGTGCTGACATCGTGAGCTAGATCTGATCCTAATTCTGCTCGTTACGGCAAGCACATGAGTGCAACTGAGGTGCATGATCTTTTTGCACCCAGCCAGGAGAGCGTGGACGACGTTCGTGCCTGGCTCGAGTCGTCTGGCATCGCCTCTGGACGTGTCTCGCACTCTCAAAACAAACAATGGATTCAGTTCGACGCTGACGCCAGCGAGCTCGAGAAACTTCTTAACACCGAGTATTACATCTACTCTCACTCTGAGACAGGCCGCTCTCACATTGCCTGCCGCGAGTAAGTTGAACACCCGAGGTGAACAGCATGGAAGTTGACACTTGAATTTAGGTATCATGTTCCGCACTCTGTCCGCCAGCACATTGACTACATCACACCTGGTATCACTCTTCGTGAGATTTCCGGCGTAGGCAAGGCTAGCAACAACAATGTTCAGAAGCGCTCTCAGTACGGCTTCCCGCCTCCTATTCTTGAACCCATCCTTGAACCGATTGAAGAGCTGCTGGATAGCCTCTTGGAGAATTGTGACAAGTTCATCACTCCACAGTGCATCAAGAGTAAGTGACTTCCTGAAATTCACATTGTACCTCTATTCTTACCATTATCAACAGGTCTCTACAACATCACCGACGGCAAGACATCCACCAAGGGCAACGAGCTTGGCATCTTCGAGAGCATCGGGGACATTTATGCTCAGGAGGACCTTGACTTGTTCTTCCAGAATCTGGCCCCGTAAATCATCTCCAGCACCTTTTGCTATGTTTCACCGTGACTGACTCTTCGATAGGAGCATTCCGACCGGCACTCACCCTACCCTGAAGGGCATCGACGGTGCCACTGCGCCTGCATCTGCTCAGAACGCAGGGGCGGAATCGGATCTTGATTTCCAGATATCGTACCCCATCATCTGGCCACAGAATGCTATTCTCTTCCAAACCGACGACAACGTCTATCAGAATAACTACACGTTCCATGGATTCTTGAACACCTTTTTGGATGCCATCGATGGATCTTACTGCGATACCATTTCGCCTCTCGATCCTCCGTATCCTGACCCCAATGAGGGCGGCTACAAGGGCCAGCTTCAATGCGGCGTCTATCAACCACCCAATGTGATCTCGATCTCGTATGGATCCTCCGAGGCCGACCTCCCGATTTCCTATCAACGCCGCCAGTGCAGTGAAATCATGAAACTTGGCATGCAAGGTGTCTCTGTTGTTGTCGCATCTGGTGACTCTGGCGTCGCTGGTCGTGGCGGCGACCCAACTCCAAGCAACTGCCTTGGCGACGACGGCGATGTCTTCGCCCCTGATTTCCCGGCTTCTTGTCCTTACATGACCGCCGTTGGATCGACCTATCTTCCATTCGGTAAACTTTCAACCAGCCACAGTGAGAGAGCGACAACTCGCTTCGGCTCAGGCGGCGGCTTCTCAAACATCTACAAGCGCCCCGACTGGCAGGACAAGGCAGTCGAGCAGTACTTCGCCACTGCTAAGCCCACCTACAAGTACTATGAAAGCGTCGACAACTCCAGCTTCGCCGCCAACGGCGGAATTTACAATCGCATCGGCCGCGGATATCCTGATGTCTCTGCCATTGGTGACGGAATCGCCATCTTCAACAAGGAGATTCCCCAGATCATCGGCGGAACCTCAGCCTCGGCCCCCGTGTTCGCTTCGATTCTGACTCGCATCAACGAGGAGCGTCTCGCGGCCGGCAAGTCGACTGTCGGTTTCGTCAACCCTGTTCTGTACCAACACCCCGAAGCTTTCTTCGACATTACCAAGGGAAACAACCCCGGTTGTGACACCAATGGATTCGATGCTGCAGTGGGTTGGGACCCTGTCACTGGACTTGGAACTCCCAACTATCCTGCTCTGTTGGATGTCTTCATGAAGGAGGCCTAGTTTCAAGGAACTCTGGTCGTGCATTGCACCTGATACTTCTTTACTCTTACTTTCGGGGCATATCCCTATCTCGCTGCAAATACTTAGTACAGCAATAATGAACATGACATCCCTTTAAGGGTCTATGAACTGATTACTTGGTAATGACAATGAAATCAAGAAGGGCACGATACTAGTAAACCTGGAGGATACGTAATGAATACCTGCCTGCTTCATGCGTTTATTGAATACGTAATGACCTTGTCGAGACTTGAGGTGTGGATTACAAGTAGTAGTACTATATTGACGGTAATCTGCTTAACGGACCGAATGTATAGAACATATACTCCAATTAAATGTCCCGGGTTGGAGGTGTGTTGTCCAATTGGAGCCACAGGGTGCTCTGGAGTGGATCTATCCGAGGATTGCGGGTGGCTATGGCATTCGCAATTGCAATCAAACGCCACAAAATGTTACTTCCAATAGGGACTGTCAAGAGCCAGGGTTTTGTATCGTGTTACTATTTTTCAGAAGCAATTTGGTATCGAGAAATCCGCTGTATTCATAAATGCCTCATTAACCTCCTCGCAATAGCTCGGCCAAGCATCCAGATTAATCAAATCGGCCCAAGACCAAAGGGATTCTCCATCAATTCCCTGGATCATGGAATCATCGCCCGGCAAATTCGGCAAATTCGAGTTCGACGAGGAAGCTTGAAGAGCATGATTTTCAGACATTGGGTCTGGAGGCGCCGTTGAATCGGGGGTAGGGTGGCCGATATTCAGGGTTTGAACTAAAGTATCGACTTTGCTGCACAGGTGTCGAGTCAAAGAAGCGGCCCGAACAGCAATTACACTCTCGATGTCGACTGAGTCAAAAATTTCCAATGCGAGGTTGAGAAAGTCCCGGGCGCGTGGGCATCGATGGCAGTACGGGTATGCCAGCATGAAGCCGATGATGGTGATGACTGCGTTCCACTGGTACTGGTAAAACTCAGAGTTGCCGTAGAATATTTCATGCATCTTCATCTGCTTATAAGCAATTTCAATCATTCTCATTGCATGGTTGAGGGCTGTTGCGGCATGGGCGTCGGCTTTGGGGTGTGATTTTGGAACAAGCGGGTAACTAGGAAATTGAATGAAGACACGATGAAGACTCATCACGGCGTTATGATATTGTAGCATCAACAAGGTGCTCAATAGGTTTTCTATTTCCGATGACTCGCCCGGTTCTTGCTGAATGCCGGCCTCGGGTCGATCAATGGGTACATCAGGCACTTCGAGCTGTATATTCGCGAAAGACTGCTCTTTCGGCAATCCATCACGCCATTTCTGCAGATGAAATATATGGTCGGAGAGATTTTGAGCCCTTGCTTCAATATCCGTGGCATTAATATCCTGGTTTATGGCGGGCGCAAAGCGATCTGTAGCCTCGTTCACAAGTAGAGCAGCGGCTGTAAGGCGGATAGACTCGGTGTGGTAGAGTAAGCCATTGGAGATTTGAAGATCTCCCAGCTCCCTGGTCGGTTGCAGACACAATAGTTCCTCCACATGAGTCGTAACTGGTTTGCCAATGTGCCTCGAGCAGCGAAAGTCCAGATGTATCAAGGTCCACCAGATTCGCCGAAAAAGCTGACATTCCCGGTACCAGCCAGTTCGAGCATCCATGTAGTTGAGCGACTGGCTGATACGTAGCGCAAGACCGACCATGTTATATGCCGCCGGATGCTCCCCAGCGTCTAATAAATAGGAAACGAGATAGCAGTAGCACTTCATGACAGATATAGATGGAACAGCAAACGTGGTCAACTGGGTGACGGCAGAAAGAGAGCGTCGAAAATATGGCATGCCGATTTTACAATCCCGTCGCTGAAATTTGGGCCATTTAAGACCAATAAGTCTGTTATGGAGTCCAGATTGGTGGATATATTGCAAGGTATGTGCGGTGATCGCATCTAGTAAAGGCGACGGAGCTGCGTCGACCTGTCCATCAGGTACTAAGTCTTTCCACTCGATGATGGGCATTCGAGGACGAAGTCGGGACCAGAATATTTGCAACAAATGATGTGTCTGGGTTGAAGACAAGTCGCACTCTGCAGCATGTGTTTCCTGAAGATTGCCAGACGGAACAGTCGATATCTGTTCCAGTGATGGGTCTGTGCCAGGTGGTGTTGGGCCAGGGGAAAGTTGCTCGACTCCCGAGCAGAAGGCATTGATGCGAGCGATGAATCCCAGCATGGAATCCGTCTTATGCGAAGTCCATGCTAGGTTTTCCTCGGGCGAAGGGGTTGGTGCTGGAGTCTTCTCCAGTACTCGAGAAGAGTCATCCTGTGACGCGACATCAAATGATTGTTCGTCTGGTATCTCTCGGTTCTTTCTACCACCACCTTGTTTTTGTCTCCTTTTCTGGGGAGTGACTGATGGATGAGATCGATCGCAGGTGACATTATTAGCCACGCAAGGGGGGCAGGGCGAGGTAGACTCGCACCGCACGCGATGCTCACGACAAAAATCGCAGGCTTTTGCGATCTTCCGACGCCGCGACGTAAGTTCCGTTCGTCTAAAAGGCGAACTTGTGTTTTCAAGCATTTTTAGATTCGTTGACCAGTGAAAATCACCGGAAGGGGGGGGAGTTGGGGCGATGAGGGAGAAATAAAAATGAATCCACCGAGTTTTGAATTTTGGCCAATCGGAATCACTGGAACGGCGACGATGATTAATTGGAGGTCAGTTGTAGTTATACTTCAAGTGGAGATATTCAGGTTTGCATTCAACTTTCCAACAATTTATAAAAGGAGATTCGTTCTCTTCTCAAATTTTATAATTCCATTCTGATTCGACCCACAGTCAGACTCTTGTTACTATCACCCTCACCATGTCGCAACAACAAACCGTCTTTCGATTTCCAACCAGAAATGCCTTTGAAGACTTGGCTACCTTCCAAGAAGATATTCCTACACCGGCTAGCCACGAGGTCCTCATCAAAGTACGGGCGGTTTCAATCAACTCCAGAGATACCCAGGTTGCCACCTCCAACTATCCTTTCTACATCAAAGACAATGTAATCCCAGGATCGGATGCGGCCGGCGACATTGTGGAAGTTGGTGATGCCGTCCGTGGTTTCGCCAAGGGAGACCGAGTCGTGGTATCCTTCGACAATACCCGTCTTTATGGACCGGCCAATGATGTAATTTCCGGCCAAGGTGGTGGTGTTGACGGTGTGATGGCCCAATATATTGCCCGCTCGGCGTCTGCTGTTGTCAAGATTCCTGCTGGTTCCCCTCAATCATACAGCGAACTGGCCTCGCTTGTGTGCACCGGAGTCACTGCTTGGAACTCTCTATACGGAAACAACCCTCTGATTGCCGGTCAATCTGTTCTTGTTCAAGGTACGTTGTTGAGCTGACGCGATCCCGTCTCATTCCTCAAATCAGATGCTGATCAAACATGCGCGCAGGCACTGGAGGTACATCCATGACAGCTCTTGTTTTAGCCAAAGCAGCTGGTGCGACCACAATTGTGACTTCCTCTAGCGATGAAAAGCTCAAGGCCGTCAAAGAATTGTTCAACCCCGACTACTGCATCAACTACACCAAGACTCCGGACTGGGCTTCGGAGGCCGTCAAGCTGACAGGAGGAAAAGGCGTTGACCACATTTTGGAAATTGGCGGCGTTGGAACTATCGAGCAGAGTATTGCTGCAATTGCCCAGGGAGGAGTAATCAGCATCATTGGATATCTCGCCAAGTATGACCCTGCGCGCATCCCCAACGTCTTGCTGCTAGCTCTTGGCAAGGAGGCCGTTTTGCGCGGTATTCAGATTGGTCCGAAGTGTATGCTGGATGACCTAGTCACTTTGGTGTCAAGGCAGAAATTGAGGTTTCAGATTGAGAAGGAGTATGCATTCACTCGGGATGACATCGTTGCTGCTTACAACGATCTTGCATCTGGCAAGCACATTGGAAAGATCTGCATTACGGTTGAGTGATTTAATCTTCAATTGCCATGTCGCCTTGTCTTTTGTCAAAGTCTTCCCACCAATTTTGTTTTGGGATAACTTCAATTTGGTTCTTTTTGTTTCTGGGCAAATATAAATCGAGATAGAACGCTTGGTTGGCTTTCAGGTCGCCACGGCCCCATAATTTCAACGAAAGCGAGGGGTATGTGAGTTAGCATTGTAACTCACGTCTGGAGCATAAATAGTCGTCGCAATAACGAGATGTATTCTCCGTTCATATTTGCAATCCGTCTCTAGAAAAATGATTCGCGTAGTTAGTATTTACCAACTTTGGAATATACTACCATTTATTGGATCTCGGTCTTGAGGGCTCCGGAAGCCACCGAGGGGTAATGTGGCTTGCATGGCCCCATAAAATGAGTGTCAAGATGTAATTAATTTGTCAAAGTTGGCTGGACATTGAAAAAATCTCAAGGTCCTTGCTGTTCCCTGGCCTCGCCCACCGGCAAATGGACTGTATAATTTGTTAATATAATTCCCTTGTTCGCTTGCTTCATGACGGAATTGAGGTTGTATTTTTTTTCATGAGAATGTACCAGCTATGCCTTCTCCTATACCGCCGCCCAGGTCCCTACGGCGAAGGGGAGTGGGTGAAAAACAAAGACACTCCCCTTTTCTAGCTCGAAATGTATGCAGATGCCGCTAGGTAATTGCAGTCCAATAGAAGCCCCGGCAATGCTCAATTTCACCCTCACAGCCCCGAGTTCGGCTTGCGTAGTCCGAATGTACAGTCTGCAGATATACACCCCGCAGGCCGACTCAGACGGGAAATTCTAGCGGCGTTGCCCGGCAAACCCGGAGAAAGTGCGACAGTCCGTAGCGATCGAGCCGACGGGACCGGCGTTACTCCGAGAGGGGCAGAAGGTCCACGCAGGAAGCCCCAAGCGCTGAAGATGGCTAGAATTGCTGCAACGGGGGCACGGAGGGGAAAAAAGCCACCTGTCGCTGTCGGAGCACCGCGTGCCTTACCGGATCGGGTGCCCGACCAGGATTCTAACGGCCCCATGGGACCCCATGGGAGTGTGGGCAACTAAGCGCCGAGTAAAAACCATTCGTTGAACCTATGGAAATAGCAGAAACCCCTAGCGACGCCCCGATAGCGAGCCCCGGTTTGATCGGTAGTAAATTTCCTGTCCTTGTCTAGCGCCTTCTAGCGCATCGGTAAAAGACCCGGGTAAAACGCGGATAATAAAACATGACATCAGAAATTAGGTAAGGTTGGGGGGATTCTGCGGGGCAGAACAAGCAGAAATTGGCCATCATAATGTACTAATGCTCTAGAGAAGCAATTGAGAATTGATATATTATGAGTAGTCAATTGGGGGTGTATCACCGATTGAGGACCTTGCCACCGGGATTATCAAATAGACGAATCCAGATCGTAGCTTGCATGCCCGGACGCCATTACCCCCGCCGATCCCCCTCGGTGGAGACTGGTCCGGGAGAGAAGTAGTAGAGGAGAGAAGAGAGAGGGGCAGCGTGGGATGGCGAGACCATATGCATCATCCTTGGAACCCCCCGCCGGAGACACGTTGACACCCTTATTAGATACCCTCCCCCAGTCTCTGCTCTTTCTTTCTTCTCCATTCCTCAAATTTTCTTCTCAACTCTAACTACACACACCTACTATCTTCAACATGTCTCTCGGAAAGAAGGCCACTCTTAACACCGGTGCTGAGATCCCGTAAGTTCTCCAGGTCACAAAACACCAATTTCTTGGAGGATTAGCTTTTCTAACCCATGCGCACAGCCAGCTGGGATTCGGCACTTGGCAATCTGCCCCCGGTCAGGTCGGTGAGGCTGTCTACGAGGCCCTGAAGGCCGGTTACCGCCACCTGGTATGTTTGAACACTCTCCCCGCATTTAATTGGAAATTCCGGGGAAATTCAAAATTGCTAACGTATCGCAGGATCTTGCCACCATGTATGTCAACATTTCAATCGGCACAGCCGGATCCCAATTTTGAATCACAAATCTCTAAACGTCTCTCTTCTATACAGCTACCAGAACCAGGTCGAGGTTGCTGCCGGTATTAAGCGCGCCTACCAGGATGTTCCCGGACTGAAGCGTGAGGATCTTTTCATCGTGAGTTTCCTCAGATCTGGCGCGTGTTCTGCGTGCTTAAATCACTTTCATTGCAATTGTCTAACTTAGTTGCCACCCCTAGACCTCCAAGCTGTGGAACAGCCAGCACCGTCCCGAGGTCGTTGAGGCCTCTCTCGATGCCTGCCTTGCTGAGCTTGAGCTCGACTACCTTGACCTTTACCTCGTTCACTGGCCCGTCGCTTTCCAGAAGGGCGAGTCTTACTTCCCCCTGGTTGAGGGCAGCAACGTTGAGGGTGGTGACGTTATCATTGATGACGGTGTCTCCATCGTCGACACCTGGAAGGGTAAGATTGAATATTCACTTGCTTCTCAAGGTATTTTCTAATTGATTTTGTCTACAGCCATGACCAAGCTCCCCAAGAGCAAGGCCCGCGCCGTCGGTGTCTCCAACCACACTATCCCTCACGTTCGTTTCCCCGATAGCTCGCAAAACAATAAAGACTCATACTAACAATAATCCAGCTCGAGGCCATTATTAACGGCACTGGCGTTGTCCCCGCTGCCAACCAGATCGAGCGTCACCCTGTCCTGCAGAGCAACGACCTGATTGAGTACTGCCAGAAGAAGAACATTCACATCACCGCTTACTCCGTAAGTTCCGCACTTTTCCCGATCATCTCTCATGCAAACACTAATATTTCTAGGCCTTCGGTAACAACATGCTTAACATCCCTCTCCTGATCACCCGCCCCGAGGTCAAGGAGGTCGCCGAGTCCGTCTCCAAGCGCACCGGCACCGAGGTCACCGGTGCTCACGTCATCCTCGCCTGGTCCCAGGTCAACGGTGGCAGTGTCATCCCCAAGTCGGTGACTCCCTCGCGCATTCGCGACAACTTCAAGGAGGTTGAGCTCACTGCCGACGAGATCGCCAAGGTCAGCGCTCTGGGTGCTGAGCGTCGCCGCTACAACACTCCTTATGCTGCCAGTACGTTTCCCCCGAGTCTTTCGCCACTTGAGAACATTTCCACTAACAACCATACAGACAAGCCCCGCTGGAACATCAACATCTTCGGCGAGGAGGAGGAGAAGCCCGCCGACCACAAGGTCATCCTGTAAAAGTTTGGATACCCTCTTAGTCGGTTAGAAAATTAGGCAATGAATAATGATAAATGTATATTGCTATATGCACTGAGCTCGCTTCAACTAGATAGTATCCAATTAAACTACCGCGGTCAAAAGCATAAGTAAAGATTGCTTTACCGATGAGAGGACGGGCATCAGAACATCCCCGGTAGATCTTCGCCGTCGAAGCTCGCGGAGACATTTAAGCATATAGTGGACACTCGTACCCACAGTCGCCCTATCGAGTTATTGATACGAAGTATGCATATACACTTCGCGGATATACTCCTATCGATTAAACTGATCAAGGCCCTTAAGAGTCAGAGGAATCTCGTGTTCAAAAGATTTCTTCGGAAAAGGTTCAAATTTTGTCTTCAACTCCTTCAAATTCGCAACCCGTTGGTATGGCCAGTCAAACAATGATACCGCCTCCCCACACATATCCACAACGCTTCATTGGACCGTACCTTCGAATCTCTGGTTTTTTGTAATTCAAAACTGGGTATATGAGAAGAAAAAGGAAATTCGTAACAAACACTATCTCGCCATCGTTATATCCGTCAAGCTTCTGAGTGAATTGGTCGTTGGTGATTTCCGACCACCGGCCCGGCATCCATTTCATGATAGACTGTAGCCGGTGACATGGGGCTTGATGCTTCATATATCGAGCGGCCATCCAGCTGCGCAGCCTGCGGACCAACGGGTTTCCGCGGTAATGGTGGCTTCAATTCCCCAACGGGAACGACTTGCTCCTGCACTTGCGGTGGCTTTTCGGCTGATTCTTCAGAGGATGGCGATTCGGGAGATACGGATCGAGTGTTCTTCGCTCTATGCTGTCGTCGCCGCCGGAGGAAAAACCATACCATCACGACGATGAGTATGACAACCACGACAACCGCAATGGCGATGCCAGCTTTGGCTCCTGCGCTGAGAGAGCTGCCCGATGAGCCAGACGAGCATGAATAAGAACTCTTAAATACATCATCGGAGTTGAATTTGTCGAATGCGCTGCAGGACATTGAACTACTGCCTCTGATGGTTGCTGAGCCTTTAACTTGGTCGAGGGATGGTAAAGATATACTATTCGAATAAGTCAATACCATATTCATCTGTTAAGTCATGGATGCGATTGCCTACCTGGAAAAAGCTCCAGTAAGTGTCAATTCCCCGTCGACTTCCTCGAGCTGTGGGAGCGTGAGGTATCTCAAGTTCGAATTCCCGGTGATAGAGATGGACGACGCTTGCGACAGGTCATTCAAGGTGAGAGATGCCAACGAGTCCAAGTTGGCCAACGTCAAAGCACCCTGCAGCGTTTCCAGCTTCGGCAGGACCAAGGTATTAATGCTTGATCCAGTCTCTACCGAGAACGAACCCTTGATCTCCTGTACATTGCTCAAAGTGATGGTTCCACTGGCCGAGGATGAAATCGTGACGCTTCCCTGGAGAGTCTCACAATTGGTCAGATTGTTCGCATCGCTCTGACTATTGATGGTGACACTGGTTTTGCCTGAGATTGTCAGCGTGACTGAAAGAGTAGAAAAATTATTAGTGGGTCCATAGGAGCTCACAAGCATTATCATCAGCAACCACCGTTGCTGTCTGCCACAGCGCAGCTATCAGAAAAAAACGGGAAGCATGCATCCCCAGAATGTGTTTCTCTGTTCTCACAACACAAGGGTTTTTTTCTGGATTTTTCAAGAGAGGGACAATGGCAAGGTCTCAGCATTTAAACGGCAAGTCCCGATCCATGATGGCATGGAGCCTGGGCCAATCTCCGCTGCTCCACAAAGGCAAGATGCAGGAAATCAATTGATTGGGCATGCAGAGCAATGGAGGCGGCACTGCCCACTTCCCCACTGCATTCTAGCTGTTTACTTGCTCGTTCCCCTCAGTGCTTTTATTCTCCGAAATTTTATGTTCGGGAGGATCCTCTTTTCTGAATACAATACTTTCATCGTCATATTCAACTCAGACCATTTCATACTACTGCAGAGAAACTTGAACGAAAAATTTAATTGATTCAAATATTCAGCATAAAACCTTTCATCGCATTATATCACCATCCTCATTCCCCCACTTAGTCAAGGGCTTCCGCTTCTATTTTTGTTCCTGATCCGCGGTAGGCAGCAGAATTGCCGATTCGCTTTGAATTTCTTGGATGTTCTTGGGAGACTGGGATTAGCATGCCCCACGAGAGGGGAATGTGCCGCCATCCGGTTTTTTTCTTATGGACCTCGACTGGCCTGATGTGCTTGATATCAGTCGATTGAAGGTATTCCATGTGGCTTAATATTATACTCCCTCTCATAGTTCATTCTCCATGCTTCTTACCCATGGATCGTCTGCCAAGACCATTAGTCATTAAGGCACAAAGGCACCAAGATGAGTCAGCAATTTGCGGGGAAGGTGCGGAGGCACAGCAGTGACGGAGTGACGGAGTGCAATTATACAATTCTACAATGACCATGTTGCCCACTCTACAATCCCTGCCTCCGTCCTTATGAGAGTGGGCAAAGGCTGTGAAAGGTGTCGCCATCGCCATATCCGCTGCGTCATTCCACCGGGTGCTTCTGCTTGTACTCCTTGCACTCGGTTGGATCGGGTCTGTCATCTCGACCCGCGCTTCCAATTCAAAATAGTGCGCCATGTGTATCAGAAGAGCAATTGTTCTGCCTCTCGATTCGATTTGGTTTGGGATGACGAGCAGGTCTGGGTCGACGTGGAGCAGCCCGGTGAGTATTTTCCACTCGATATATCCTTGATGACCCCGAACTAACCTTCTACCCCAGTGACATTTGTCGACGCAACGTGCGATGGACCCAAAACAGGCGAAGAAACTCAACAGCCACATGCTGCCATTCTCAATGGTGACGATCGCGTCGCCAATCCCTCGCTAGAAGAACCTTCATCGATAAATACCGAGGTCCCTTTCCCAGAAGAACCGCCCATACATCCAGATCATCGACGAGACCAACTATCGCTTGAGGATTTCCCACCTTATCATACCAGTAGCCCAGTGCGACCTCCATCTGACGAATACTCCACATTGTCACTGCGTGAGGCATCTCTAATGAAACGCTTTATACAAAATATCGCTCCATGGGTAAGTTCATATCGGCGGCATGTTTGAGAGCGTCCTCGATCTAATGCCTTTAGGTGGACATCTGCGATCCTTGGTCACACTTCGCTACAATCATTCCGCGACGGGCTCTGCAGGTACCAATGGTACTTAAGGCAGTTCTGACTCTTGCGGCGCGTCATGAGGCGATCTTGACCGGTCAGAGTGACTGGGAGGCCTCCACCTACCATGGCGAGTGCCTAGAACTGCTGATCCCGGCCTTAGATCAACTCGAGCAGGACTTCGAAGAGGATCTCCTCATAACCGTTGTGATCCTTCGAATTTGTGAAGAGCTCGAGAATAGCGAAGACCAGAGATTCCATCTAACTGGTTCCAACCGCCTCGTCAATCTCAGTTCACGCTCGGGCTCATCGCGCGGGATAGTGGAGGCTGTGAGCTGGCAGTTCCTGCGTCAAGCTATCTACTCATCCATTGTACAATACCAGCATCTGGAACTAGATCTATACAACTATGAGCGATCATCGATGTTTCAACGAGACGATGATTTCGCCTTTGCCAACATGGCCATCTTCCACTGCGCGCACATCATCCAACTATGCCGTGTTCTACCCGATAATCCCGTTGACGAAAACTTGTGGGGCCAGGTAGCGGATGCAGTCGATGGGTGGTATCAACACAGGCCTCTTACCTGGCAGCCGCTTCGGTATCAAGACCCCGATCTGACCGAGGACCGACCCTTCCCTGAAATATGGATGACATCGGCCCCAGCTGGTATGTTTCCTGGCAAGTTTCCACCATATGACGTAACTGATGGTTTGCTCAGTTGTGGGAATGCAATATTACCACGCAGCTTGTATCTTCCTCACTATGTCGGATCCCGGTTCGCGAGGTTTGCGGGAATTCGAATTGGCTCGAACCCGGCGCTTGGCCGAAGTAAGCTTTCTTGACCTCAGCAATCTCTCTCCCTGATGTTAACAAGGCCGATAGAGAAAAATCGCGGTCCATGTGATCTCCGTCATAGGACTATCTTGGTCAAACGAAGATGTACAAAATGCCTACTTTCTTGCCTGTCATCTACTATATCGCTGTTGGTTCTACCTTTCTCCAAATAACATCACTGCCCATTGCATCCGGCAATTGCTAACTCCTGTCAGTTGGATATTGTCTGCAGCATCCGGTAGAGCAAAGAGGTTCATTGGATTTCCTTTCGCATGTGGAAACCCTTCTTGGATGGCGAACTGCATGGATTCGAAGTGAACTTAGCCATCAATGGGGTGAATTGGCCGTGGTTGAACCGCCGAGTACATAGTGCTGCGAATGCTTGATCGAAGTATAGAAAATGCCTCAATTGGGCATTTCCATTGATTTGTACCCTGGCGGCCGATTCCGCCGCACCTCCTCCTTCTCCCACAAACCCTTCCTCTCAACTCTTCCTCTTCCTCATTGACTCTCTTCTTCCCGCTCCTCCTTCGCTCCTCCTCGTCAGTCTCTTCCTGCTCGCTTAAGCCTGTCACAAAATCAACTGGCACTCATTGCCGGGAATCATCTTGCTTTCACTTCTATATTCTACCGTTCCCATCTTCCCTTCCTTCACTTCCTTCGTGTGATCTCATCTGATTATTTGACAACCTCGACTCTTCTAACTCCGCCTTTCATTTTTATTTATTTTTCGACTCTCTTCAATTCGAAGTCCTCCCAACCGGAACTCACTGGCTGGCTTACAAATGGCGGAGGGAAGGTGAGACAATCCTACGAACGACTACCACTCGACTCCGGGCTAACCCATGTCTCCGCCAGGGCCACGGGTCCTCTCTCACAATATCCGAACTTGGGTCTGAATTTCACAAGAGAAGAATTCGTCGACGCCATTTTCGAAGCCGCAAAAAACGATCTCTTGGGGAATTCTCGTACCCTAACTATCGGCGGATCTCAATTGTTGGTCCTGTGCAGTCGCGAATACCAATTAGAATTGTGCTACAAATTGGGTCGCGACGTGCATCATATACCAGGACGCATGACTAAAGAACAATGGCTGTCCACAGACCCCGTATACATCGATGGACTGCTGATTCAGTCCCGCGGTTTACCGCTCAAGAAGCCCTGCACCGGTTGCCTCCGAAACTTGGGGCCATTCCCACGGTGTGTTCGTCTCCCCGGTCACTATGGCGGCATTTGTGGAAACTGCCGGTATGCCAAACGAGATAAGGAGTGCACTTTGCGATGGCATGGCGGGGGCAACCGCACCACTTGCGCGTGGGAATCAGAGATAGCCACCCAACCCTTGTCCGACTCTGAACCCTCCTCATCTTCCTTCGCGCTTCATTCCTCACCACAAACCGAATACTCCTTGGGCAGCTCTCAGTCGAGCGCCATTGTGATCGAGGAATCGCCACGGTACAGTCTATTTTGCTCCTCTCCGTCATCTTCACAACATCTTCGCCACAGAGGAAATACTCCAAAATCCTCCCCTATCCGCCCTCCTACTGTTTCGCCTCGGCCTTCGTACGCAATTGCCGTGGAAATCCCACTGCCAAATTCGATTGAAGAGCCCGCTGGAACTTCTTCCTTTAATCCGATTTTAATCACCACAGAATCCGATTCTGAAGATCAGGCTGAGGATATGGACATTGATGAGGATGAGGACTATATCCTCTATTTGCCGGATAGTAAGGATGATGACCCGGATTATATTGAAAGTTCCGACTCCGTTGGAGAACGAAGCCGACGAGAACGAAGTATACGAAGAGATCCCCACCCCCGAACAAACAGTCGACGAAGACTCGGATGAGACATGGTGACTTCGATAAATCATACTCATACCATGGGATATCCCTTTACCAGCGACTCTATCTGACCATATCTACCACACTTGTCCGAGTGGATTGTCATTCTCCAACTCAATCCAACATCACGGAACGCAACATGTTATACTGGGTGTTATAGCTTCAACAGTAATGTGTAATAGAATCTCCGCGAGAGGAATAAATACAACTTGAATAAATGGTGAAAGCAACCGATTTTCCCCAACAAGTAGTAAGTACCCTAGGGTATCCATACCCATAGTACCCTACTCTATGGGAACATTAGCCTAAAGGTAAAATCATTGATAAGCAGCGATAAGCGGGTCCCACTTCCACTGGCAGTTTCACACTGAAGGAACCTTAGGAACTTATTCTCCTCCGACTTCCCCTCTGCTCTGCTCTTCTTTTGCTCTTCTCTTCTCCTTCAACCTTGCCTTCCTCCTCATGGTTACTTGACCCGCTGGCCATGGGAGGTCATCACCACCGATGCCACGCCGAAAAGCCGCTGACCGAGCAGGACCGGTGAAGACCCGCTCTCGTGACGGATGCAAGGAATGCCGTGCCAGTCGCGTGCGATGCGACACTAAGAAGCCCCGTTGTACCCGCTGTTCCGAGAAAGGATTGCCCTGTACCACTACTCTCGTCCTGAAATGGGAGTCCGAATTTGCCAGCCGAGGCGTCGCCTTTGGCCGCGCCGGTGTCTGGAACAAACCTCGCCCTGATGGTGTCTCCTCGAACTCGAGCTCCGTCCCTTCAACTCCTGCTACTTCAACCGCTGAAGACACATACTGGTGTTCCTTGCCCACCATTCATCCATGGGGATTCGTTAATAGCGGGGTACTCGCCTTTGAAACCCACGGCGAAGTCGATGTCAAGTCGAACGAGCTACAGACACTGGCTCCGCTTATCCAAGGCAATGCCTCGCTAGGCCAACTGCCTTTTCATCTACACTCGCTGAGGGATCTGGGTGGACTTTCTGCGGCACTTCATCCGAACCCTAGAGCTGGCCCGTCTCTCTTCCCGGATGTGACTCGGATGGGTCATGGAGAGCTGATGGACTACTATCTACAGCAAGTCTGCCCCCGCACGACAGCCAGCTCGTCCGTCTCATCGCCATTTGCCTCCGTGATTTTGCCTTTCAGCTTATCCGCCTCACCCACCCTCTTTAAAGCGATCCAAGCTCTGGGAGCATGTCATCTCTCTCGTAGTGATTCTTCCTATGGTGCTTTGGGACTACGTTTGAAGTCAGAGACTTTGCGCGATCTCCGGCACCGCCTTTCGTCCGAGGGCCCATCCAACTGCTGCAACGACCCTGAAATATTGGTCGTCATGATGCTACTCTGCCAATACGAGATCGTCGACAAATGTGATCCGCATTGGACGATCCACCTGAACGGCGCCAAAGATCTAATTCGCCTGAGGAGAGGACAAGCTACAGCGTCATCATCTCCATCCGTGCGTGTCCCCGACCCAGCCACCGCCTTCGCGGAGCATTTCTTCGCCTTTCAGGATGTCATGGGTCGAACGGCATGTGCTAAGGAAGTCGCCTTTGGCAGCGACTACTGGAAAGCGGATGATCGGCAAATTGACATGTGGATGGGATGTAGTCCGGAGTTGGTCTCCCTGCTCTGTGCTATTACCGACATGAGTCGAGCCCGACGCACTCTGGACTCCGATTCCTCCCGCGAGAACTTTGCGCACCGAGCGGCATCGCTAGAAAGACAGCTCGAGCATCTCATCCAGGAGATTGAGGAGGGAGATGATGATGATGTCCTTGCATCTGGAGCTGAAGCCAAACGTCTCGCCGCGGTGCTTTACTTGCACTGCGCGTTGTATAGTGCCTGTCCCACTAGCCCGCTGGTCGCCCGCTACGTCCGGCAGATTCTTCAGATCGTGTCTCATCTGTTAGATCAGGGATCCCTGACGAGCATCACTTGGCCTGTCTTTGTCGCTGCGGTCGAATTGGATCCGGCCCAGGATGAGATTTGGACGGACGATAGTGGGAAGCCGGTGTCTGGTCGAGCCATTGTGCTTCGGGCGCTGGCTGCTATGGCCGAGTCTACGATTGCAAATATTGCGCGCACTCGCGCGGTGATTGTCCAGTTGTGGCAGACGCGAGACCAAGATTTGGTCAAGGCACCGCAGATTGAGGGAAATGACTGGGAGTGGTATGTGGTCCCGATTAGCGATGCCATGAGCTTGGCTTGAGGCATTATTGTAATGATCCATAGTATAATTTAATAATTTGCCTAATACCCTCCGTTAAATAACCAGTAATTATATTACCCTATACTCCTATGCTCCTATGCTTCTATATACTCTCTACTCTATACTATATTCACTTCTACTCAATGGAATGCTGCGGGGTCCCCGTTTCAGGTTTAGCGCCGATGCGGGTTGGAGGAGGACATCACCTCAACTTCAACTTCCACTTCAACTCCATCACCCATCTTATCGCACCTCGCCCTCGCTAAATACCCCCAGCATAATGTGCTTATACACCCGCAATCCATTCCGCCCTCAATAGATGCCCGAATGGACCCGGCTCGACCGCCGGCGCCTGGCCGGAGCACCTCGGCGCAACACTTCGAAAGCAAGCTCAGCCAACAATTATCACAACCCAGACAATCAGAGTCTATTGGCATTCACTCTCCCAAATCTAAGTCGCGCTCCCTCTCCGATGCCTCCAAACCTTCAACTTCCACCTCCGCCTTCTCCCACCCCCAACCAGCAACGGGTGACTTGAGTCGTCCCCCCAGTAAAGACGACAGTGTAATCCCTTCACTGCCTTCCACCCCGAGTCGTCCTCAACACAACCCAAACCTCTCGATCAACCTCCCCTCCAAGACCGCCGGCTCACCTCTCACCAACCGTGCCCCCCTCTCTCCTAAACTCGACTCCTCACAAATTTATGGATCCCCGGGCTCCGTGCTTCCGCGGCGATCTCGGGGCCTGGATTTCTCTCGCGCTTGCACCAACCTTCACCACTCGACTCTCGCCGAATCGTCGCCAGACTCATCCCCCACGATTGGAGGTCGCGGAATGACTATCCCTCAGCGTCGTGGCTCTCTCAATCTCAACTCCACCTCGGTGCCGGTGTTCTCCACCTCAGGACCGGCCGACCGTACCGCCATCTCCAGCTCCGTCTCCAGTGTGAACATGATGGAATCAGACACTAGCAGCAGTGAAGACGATGACGCCGCCATGATGGACCGCGATGATCCCATGTTGAATACTCCTCAAGCCAACCGCATGGCCAGTGGACCGAGTCCCTTCACCACTGGCAACATACAAAGCCCTGGAAATGACTGGATGGGCCCATTCTCAGGCCCGGTGGGCAGCCTGTTAAGCTTCCAACGTGCACGCTTCCGCAATAAAGGACGCAGTCGGCACAGCTCCAGCAGCGCCAGCGGAAACAGCTCTAAACCCAGTCCTGGCCCACACTCTCCACCAGCGATGAAGAGCGTTGAGAACTCCGCGGGTGGCTACTTTGCTCCGCGGCAGAGTGCTCATGGCCGGCGTGAGAGCTTGAGTCTAGGTACTCATGATCTACGACTCTCTGATCTCAGTGATGATGGGGAGAATCGTGCTCGCGCAGGCAGTCCCACCGCTGCTCCTCATTCTGAGGGAGGCGGGGGTCCACTGGGGGTGATTCGCCGTGCTGTCACTCGACGAGGAAGTTTGCTGGTATGTTTAATCGTAAATTTCGTTCTCTTTTGCCCTTGTCTTTCATCCCACCCTTCTAACTTATCCAACAGCCCAAGACCAAAACCTTTGCTCGGATCCGCGCCGCGTTGATGGAAGAAGGAGCCCCAGTCGACAGCGACATGAAACGTGAAGCCGAAGTGGTTCGACAAGTCCGTGATACCGAACCCGAGACATCTCCTACCCTTTGCGCTACTGCTCCACCCAATTCATCATCCCAGGCCATTCCAGAAATGGAATCAATCTCGGAGACATTGGACATGGCCAGTCCACCCACGAGCACCTTCAGCAAGCAGGCCAGCCAGAATTCCGGCGGAGTCGAGTTCTGGAACTCCTTTGATGGCCGCTATCGTACTCCACCGCCCAGTCGTGCACCAGGAGCATCCGCCAACGACGATGATATGGTCATGGAATTTCCCGCCGACTTCAAACCCCATTCGCGCTCATCCACCCCGCATGCGCAAGGCACTGCAGGAATCAGCGAAGTCAATCGCAAGCGGCGCCGCGAGGACGACTTTGATCCCAACCTCTTCAAACGCCGGGCCGTGTCACCAAGTGTGAGCGCCCAGAGCAGTCCAGTAATGACCCACTCGTCCACCGTCGACACCGGCCCAAGCATCTGGGGACCTCCATCTAAACTTGGTCCCCCTTTCTCTGAACGACCCAGCACGGACAAACGCGCGAGTCTGGACAATGGCAGTCGCCCCATTCCTCATACGGGAACCCCCAAACGGGTCGGTCTGCAGGGCATGACTGAGGCAAGCGATGGATTTATGAATATGAGCATCGAGTAGATGGATCATGGCACTTGATAATCATTGGCGAAGGCGCTTTATGTCTGGCATTAGCATTGTTTCTTTTCGGCGTTGGGATTTTTCCACAGATACACACTCTTTTTTAGCGAAATGCGCGAGATACCTAATAGTTGTATGGTTTGAATTTATTCTTTACGCTGTAATTGCCTATCGCTGTGCACTTACTGGTTGTAATATATCCAAGTTTCAATGTACACACTTTGTCCTGTTGTACTCTGGACTGTTGTGATGTTGCCTCGGTGGGTCTTCTCCGCCCGGAGCTCCCCTCGGGGCCTCCCAATTGTTGTCTCCTCTTCCAGCTCCAACTCCAACTCCTCCCCTCCCTCCATCCTTCACTCTGCTGCTCTCCTAACCTGCGGCATGTCTACTACTATCGAACACGCTTCGGCTTTTATTGAGGGCGCTCCGCCCGGCGAGGTATGCTTCCCACCCCACCCTGCCACGAGGGGGTCTTACCCGATCTACCCTCCACTGCCCCTCCTGTGTTTTGAAGTCCTCGGCTGATTGGAATTGACCTCAAATCTATAGCTCGCCGACGTCGTTGCTGGTAAATTACCTCCTCCCTGACATTGCCTCCCGTTTACCCCCGTACCTCGCATGTTGATACTGAGTTCTGTCGCCGATTATAGATGTGCAGGCCCTGACCTCCGAGGAGGGCGATATCATTCCCTCTCTTGCCCCCGCATTCGAACGATACAATGAAGCCCAGCTCACTACCGTGAAGCTACCGGGCTCTAGCCAGGAGGTGTGAATCCCCGCTCTTCAACCGGCTACTATCGAGTTTACTGACACCGCTGGAGGTTATCGTCAGTCAATTCAATAAGGTCGAGGGCAACCGCTACTTCGACCCCGAGAGCCAGACCTCATTTGAGATCGACCACATTACTCAGGTATGGTTGGCAGCCCAAGCCGACGGTATAACCCGCTCACGAGTTGGTATCAGACTGCCTCCGCGGCTCAATCAGCACCATTGGAATCGCAGAACGCCGATTTGATGTAAGGACCCGGGGTTGAGAATGAGCATTGGGATCGACAACCGCTGACGGAAATAGCAAATCCCTCATCAAGTCGCTGGGCGTCCACGCCCGCGAACACTACCCCAGCTGCTCATACGGCGTGTACCCGACCGAGAACGACTCGGCCGTCGCAATCCTCCTCGTCGCCAACCGCTACTCCCCGAATAACTTCTGGTGCGTTATCCAAGCTCTTCCGAATAGGGGCAGTATACTATTATATACCGCATACCAATCAGCACAAACTAACCACCCCTTCTCACAGGAACGGTCGTTTCCGTGCGATCTACCAAGTCCCCGTTTCTTCCTCCTCCACCTCCATCAACGGCAACATCCACGTCGACGTGCACTACTACGAAGATGGCAACGTCTCCCTCAACACAACCAAGCCAATTGCTCTCTCCGTGCCCAGCATCTCCGCGGAGTCCATCATCTCGCGCATCGCTACGGCCGAGCGCGATTACCAGGAAGAATTGAATCGGGCATTTGTGGCCATGGCCGAGGGTACTTTCAAGGGCCTTCGACGACAGCTACCTATTACTCGGCAGAAGGTTGAGTGGGAGAAGGTTGGTGGATACCGATTGGGACAGGATATTTCTGGCGGCAAGGGCCGTTGATACATAGCGTGATTTTAGGTGGAAGCGTTGACGATGGTCTTGATCTTAGACCGATATATCCTCAAATACTTTATCAAAGTGGTCTTTTCTAAGTGGAGTGTTTTCTCGGGTACCATGTAGTCTGTTCTGTCAAGGTGTCAGTGCTCTCGTGATGTCGGCCGTGCTCCGACACGAACCATCAGCACAAACCTCCACCAAATGGCACGATAGCCCAGTCTAGTCTATCCAACTCTGGTACCATCCAATGGATAAGTGTGGTCCAAGACTATTTAATCTAAAAGTCCCAACAAAACCATCCAATCGGGCTGATTAAGCGCGGTCAGTGGAAACCTCCACTTTTCTTTTTCCCCGCGACCCCGGAATTTGGATTTGGGAATTTCCTGCCTTTCTCTTTTGCTCTCCTCTACTCTGCTCTACTCGACTCTCTCCCACCCATCCCTGCCACCAGCCCCAGGGCATTTCTTCCAATGATCTCCCAAATAAACCGCTTCGTCAACAATGGCGCCGGTCTGGAAAAGACCCTCCGTCTAGTCCAGTCCTCAGCCCAGGTCGCCAGCGTGTTCACCGTAAATAGCACCGCCGTGCGCCTGACAACCGCAAAACTCCAATTGGCACTGAGTAAGCATTCCGATCCTCAATTGACATTCTGAGATCTCAGATCTCAGATTTATCATTACTGGCAATGAACAATAAACTCACCATTTCCAGCACGGCGCTTCTTCCGCTTCTTCGGCTTCATCGAGTCCTTCCAGCGCGTCGCGGCCCTGCTAAACAGAGATGCCATGGGATCGATATCCGGATGGCTGGATATGGCTAAATGGACCTGTTTCGGTTTCTATTTCGTTCTAGAGGACTTAACTATTGTACGCTATATACCCTTTTCTTTTCTTCTCACCGCCATCACCACCACCACCACTAACAAAAACAGCTCCACGCAATGGGCGTCTACGCTGTCCCCTGGGAAGAGCGCATCATGCGTGAAGCAAACACATACTGGTTCTACGCCCTATGTTTCTCATTACTGGGAACACTCTACGCTCTCTTCTTCTCCAGCAACGAAAGTCAGAGCAAGGGCAAGGGCAAGAGGGGTGGACGGAAGAGCGAGAAGGCTACTGCTTCTAAAATCGACTCCTCGGCGTTGTGGACGGCTTTCGTCATTGATGGATGTGACTTGTTGATTCCGGCTGAGCTTTTGGATTGGATGCCCACGGGTGATTTGGTGATTGGGTCTACTATGATTATCAGTACGCTTTTGGCTGCTAGGGGGATTTGGAAGAAGGTGTGAAGCTGTGTTATTATGGTGGAGGGGAGAGGGAGAGATGCGGTTTGGTATGGTGTGGTGATGTGTGGCATGGGATGTTGATATAAGAGAGACTTGGAGGAACTGGGTGTGTATACGATCATCTTGATAGAAACATACTCGCATAGAATAGACTAAATAGCATACAATTGCAGCCATGTGAGCTTTGGTGTGGCTAATAAGGTCTGAAGTATAAGAATCTAGATTTTTCTATTATTCAAGAGGAACTATCGGAAGGACTTCGGATGGAGAGTAATCCAGCGAGGAGATAGGGTAGGATAGGACGACTGGACGAGTAGTATGCGCCAAGTCTTAAGAAAGTTTCGTCAGGCATACTATGTTCTAGCGACCCAATCAAAGTCCATATGATCTTCTGCATGATTGAAAACTGTTTACCAAAAAGAAAAGACACAAAATGTAGCCAGATCTAGTTAAGATCCGGCCAAAAAATGGACTCGCGGGGAATCGAACCCCGGACCACTCCCATGCTAAGGGAGTATTATACCACTAAACCACAAGCCCAATTGGATGAAAGGCGGGCCAACTTTAGGCTACATGACGCAATCTGCTGTACTTCCACAAGATTAGCAAGTCATATACCCTTGCCAAGGATTCTACAAAAGACAACAGCCAACAGATTACACTACCTCCGAAGATAATCATTTCGCTTGAGAATAGATTAGTACAATCCATAGAGAGTATAAAATACCTTAGCGCCCTATATGATAATCAAGATACAGACGTCTAATTGCCCCACTAGTAGACCACACTCAGCCAAACTGTCTCGGAAATATATTAGCGGTGTATAAGTTTACTGGTAGTGTTGTCAAGGTCAGAACTTGAAAGTATTAAAGCAAACCTTGGGGAACAAACTATAAGTAGTAGCTACCAGAGCCACTGTATCTTTACCTATAGATCATATCTTCATACATCCTCCTCTTAAGGTCACTTTAAGCCATTAACGCTGATACTACTTCAACCCAACCAAGTCCTGAGTCTCTGTGATACTATAGCTTGGGCTAAACATCGAATACGTAAAAAGTGCAAAAATTTCCTTATTAGGCAGTTTGGCCGAGTGGTCTAAGGCGATTGACTTGAACGACTCAATTCTTCGGGCATCAATTCTCTTCGGAGGCGGCGGTTCGAACCCGCCAGCTGTCGTTTTTGCTCCTTGACCTTGCTTGGTCACGTGACCGTCATTATGGCCCATAGGAACTCCCCACGGATAACCATCCCCGCATCATCCCCAAGCCCCCCAAACATTGACGCTTCTCCCTCCAAACTCACCACCATGCTGTATAACCATTAGTCGGCCGCACGCGGAGTCAAGGCTGTATTCTCTGCAGAAAACGCAAAATCAAGTCAAACCTGCCAAACGGAAGCCAAAGACCATCAACAATGATCAGAAACAACAAGTTGAAGTCGGCCGGACATCGTGACCCTGACTGTCCGTCCTTTCCTCCTCGACTCATCCCGGGCACACCATAGCCATTGCTATTTCCTCGATCAATTCACCCTCCCCACCGAACACGACGGCAGCCCTATACCTTGTGTGAGAATGCGACGGTAAACGTAGCCCCGCTGGCTAGTTTCCGTGCTGCAGTAGATGCTGCGGCATTCGCATCTCTCGCGAATCAGGCTCATGTGCCGGCATTGACGGTCCAAGCTCGAAAGGAATATGGTGAGGCTTTGCCTGAGCTGGAACCGGGCGCAGGAATCCATACGTCGAAGTGGACTGTATTTCCGTGAACCCCAGAAGAGATCATCACCGAGATTACCAGTGGAATATGCGAGACCATTCCATCCTGCCTGGGCGACCTGGACATCGTTGGGCGACCCGTGGCTCGATTAAGTCATGGAACGACGGGAATCAAAGCGATACAAGGGTCCGCACTAATGTGGCCATTATTTAGCGTCCCTCAAAGCGGACATGCGATGATAGTCCAGAAGGCACAAGCGCGAGAGACGCTGCAGCGAGTCGCGACGAGCCATGAGATCCGATTAGGGATGGACTTGAGCGTTGAGGCGGTGCAGCTTGATCGAACGTTGGGCCCACAAAGCTTTGCATCGATCAGGTCTGACAGCAGTTGAATTGTATAGATAGTAGACCTAGCGAATAGCTGGACGGAATTGTAAATAGCGACCTTACAGTAAACCCAGGGCCAAAATATTGTATGATTAGGGCGTGGCGATGAAGCGCTTGACAATGCGGCTGAGCACTATGTGATGATTGCATGCATGCGAAAGCCCGCAAACTGGTGGACGGAACTACTTCTGCGCCTTCGACAATGAGATCATTCGCAGCGAAGCGGCAGTTTCAAGTACGAGCATTCCCTAAAGCGGCCAGGTTTGCACAGCCTTGCCACGAAGAAATACGAAGGGCGATGCAAATAAACTTCGCTCGATTCGGCGTGTGATCGACAGTGCTGGAGACCCGTGGATACGAAGCCCGATTAGGCAAGTCTCGTATCTGGGCTGAAGAGGTTCACACCAGCATCGATGGCAAGGGGAGAGGATATTTAAATACAGATTTCTGTCCTTGACAAGATGGGATCATCAACGGTAACTTGAACTTGAACCTTACGAAAGGAGATCAATTATTACATTAAATCATCTCCATCATGACTACAACCACAACCACCCAACTCGATGACTTCAAAGAGCCACTCGCCTCAATATCAAGCCGTACTACTAGTACCAGCACACTCTACACACTCGCCGATTCAACCTTCTTCAACCCCACACGCACCTTAGCAGTCAACTCCCGCGGAATCGGTGCCTTTCGACTCCCCATTCCCTCACGAGAGACCGAAATCGCCATCCAAAACGCCGACGGAAGCGACGCCTACATCTCCACGCGGGACAAACTCTGGTCAGGAAATTGTGTACTTTCACACCCGAAGCAAGGAATCCTTATTCGCACAGACTATTTCTTCGGGCCCAATCGTGAGCCTATTTTGCGCCTACTGCAGACATCGAGTATTCTCCCGGATGAAGTCAAAGTGACCGGACAATGGACATCGCGGACGACACGCTTTGCCATGCCAGATGGACAGGAGTATGAATGGGTCTATGGGAAGGAGAAGACTGATGGTCGACGTACCAATTTGCTGATTCTCCGGTCTGTCAATCCCAATGTCAATGTCAAGGACAAAGTTCAAGGAGAGGGGAAATTGAAACACCGGCAGGTTGCGCAGTTAGTGCGTGGAGCGGAGACTCGGACGTCCGGAACCTCCCGGTGTACGGCTGGCAACGGGGGTGAATTGCAGATGGATGAAGGGGCGATGGAGGGGCAATTGGATGTGGCGGTGGTTGTTGCGACGTGTTTGATGATGTTGAAGAAGGAGGTTGATCGGAGGAGACTGATCCAGCTTTGTGTGATCGGCGGTGCTGGTGGTGGATCATAGATGGGCATGGGCACTTGGGCTTTTTGTTTGGCTTCATATTTTATTTCTTCTCTTAAATGTATAGTATAGTATATTTCTAGGTATCAATCTTCAGCACTGCTCTATTCTATAACTCCATACTTCAAGTTTCAAGTTCTCATCTCATCATCACCCATCTGTAGAGATATCAGGGAGAGCCTGCTCTCCCAATTGATCAACCCCACCACTCTACTTCTTCTCATTCAACAGCCCCGCAATGTGTGGATTCAGCCAATATTCATCCAAAACCTCCGGCTGCATGGTCTTCGCACCAGAGATCCATCCCCGACATTCCCCCGCACCACAAATACACTGGAAGGGCTGATCCATCTCCCACTCAGTACTGGGATAGAAGAAGGTAAGAGCATCGCCCTTCTTCAAAGGCTTGTCGTCAACGACGCGGACCTCCATGCGCGACATATCGAAGACTAGAGACGGGGCACAGGAGTGATTGCAATAGACCAGGTCGGAGTTCAGCTCGATGTGGGTATCACGGCCAGTTTGCACGCTAGTGTAGGCTTTTGTGCCGGGGGTGTCTCCTGTGATTTTGGCAAAGAGGGAGCCGGCTGGGAGGTCAACGAGGGAAATTGCACCGCTTCCGAAAGCCTTGGGGCTGCGATTGACGTGGAGTCTGTCGGGGTGTGTTGGTGGTGGAGAGTTTAATGTGGTTGAAGTTGTGGTGGAAGGAGGCGGGGAGACTGCGGCGGGAGACATGATGATGGTGGTGATGGTGGTGGTGACGATAGATGGTAGAGAGAAGAAAGAGTAGAGCAATTGGGTGTAGTGAAAGAGTAATCCGGAGTCGCCCGTATTTAAGGGATTGTTTTTGCAGGATGCCCTTTATTCTCATCCCATTCAACCGAGGATTCGATTGCATTCGGACGGGACCGAGGCAGTCCAACATTCCCAAATGACGCCCCCCCCCCTTTCTGCCCCGCGGAGAGATTCCCTAAAAATGACATCTCTGCGACGACTCCCTTTCATCCAGACCACTCACCGGTCGTCCCAGGGTGGAGGTGGTGGGTTAGGTGGATTAGGCTCACGCGATTGTTTCTAGCGGCCGATCTGGAGTGTTTCTGTCTCACTCATGCCTCTGACTCTCTCACATGTGAATTGCAGTTCACTACTCTGCGCTGTTCTGCCCTGCCTTCTCTCGGACAACGTGAAAGCAGGAGATTCCATCGTTTGCCAATTGTCCCACCAGTCCATACTCCCAGTCAAGATACCCCTGCATGGCTTCGCGCGCATTGTCGGTCCCCTCGTACGGCCGTTGATACACATCAATTGGTTGCGAAAGCCACCTCGTCTCATTTTCCAGAGCATGCCCCGCTGCAATCCAGGCATTAGTGCCACCGGATAGATATACAACTTCGCGCGAAATACCCTGTCGCGCATATTCCACATTAATCGCAGCGATCATCCCATCCGGCGAGGTCAATACAATCGGTCCCGTACCATTCACGCCATGCAAATCGCGAGCCAGTTCCGGCCCGGATGCAAAGAATGCGCCGGGAATGTGGCCCTGGCGATAGACCGGACTGCGTGCGAGATCCACCACGTTGGCGTTTGCGAGGGCTCGCAGTTCGTCGACTGTGATGGAGATCGCGACCGTATCCACCGGTGGGCTCCATTGGAGAGAATCTGGCCTGGGGAGACTGTCCGACACCGTACGGGTAACGCTGGATGTCTCGTCCAGGACATAGACCTCCCATCCCAACTGTAGCAGCCAACTGGCCGTCATGCGGGCTCGCACCCCATCCGTATCGTATAACACAATGCGAGCACCGCGAACGCCTACCCATTCATCCGTCGCCTGGACCAATTGACCTCCCGGGGCATTTTGGAATCCTTTCGGATGACCCTCAACATATTCGGTTGGGTCCCTCACGTCGAGGAGGTAGAGAGTTCGCTCTTCCTCCGCTGCTAACCGACCAAGCTTCTCCCCGTCGATAATCGACACTCCGACATGTTGTGCCCAGGATTCGGCATGCTGTCTGGCTTTAAGAGATGCCTCTGGCGAAGGCAGAGGAATGCGCTCAGCCTTGCGATGCTCCAATTCCAGACCATCCAGCGTCCATCCAATGGTTCCATTTCGCAATGCCATGACTTTATTGGGAATCCCACCATTGATCAACGACTGCGTCCCAACGATACTCCGCGTGCGACCGGCACAGTTCACAATGACCGTAGTATCCGACGATGGTGCGGCCTCGAAAATGCGATACAGCAATTCCCCACCAGGACAGCTGCGACCGCGCGGAATACTCATGGTTGAGTACTCTGAAAAGCGCCGCGCATCCAACACAACTGCATTTTTCTCCCGATCCAAAAACTCCTTTACCTCCTTGGCTGACAGTGACGGAGTGTGTCGGATCGATTCGACCAATTCCCCAAATGCCTTGGACGGCACATTCACATCGCGATAGACCTCGCCTACACGCGTATAGCCCAGTAGACCCCCTTCCAGAATCGCGACATCGCTGTATCCCAGTGCGACAATGCGAGATATAGCTCGCTCGACGTAGCCCTCGCCATTATCGTAGACAACCACGGGAGTCGCGCGTCGCGGTACGAGTGGGGGTAATTTCTCCTCTATCTCGGAAACTGGCACACTCAGCGCGAATAGTGGGTGGGCTTTGGAAAAGGGTCCTTCTTCGCGAACGTCCAGCAGGGCAATTTCTAAGCGATTGAGCCAGTGGCGTCGTAGCTCGTGGGGTGTTATCAACTTTGTCATTTCGGAAAGCTGGGCTGAACTGGCGATGTTCAAGTTATCTCTTATTTATATATACCGTTCCCAGGTGTTAACCTCAAGGTAGCCCTGGAGGGTAGAAGTCGGAGCGGATTGCTATACCACCGTAAACTGGGACTCCGATCTTGCTAGACTCTTTGGTCTAGGCTGGGCTGTGAGGTGCTTTCTAGAGCTATTCAAGAATAACCTTATTGCATCAGCATAATAATGGTAGATCAAACAAGCTTGGAAGACAAACAACAAGCTAAAAAGTTGACAAGCTAAACTGCTGCCAACGATCCACTCGGATGTTTTTCGTTCGGTCGGAGGGTTTTCGTTGCGACCCCGGAAATCCTCCGCATCAACACGATGGAAAGCCCCACGCTGGGATGGCGCTATCAGCGCTATTAATTGCTAACGGGGGACACTTGGAGGTCGACATTTTCACTGTTGAAAAATTCTCAGATCTCAATTTTGGACTGGAAAAGAATTGTGGTGAAAGAGAGAAACAAATTGATTGCTGGATACTCATATTGCGTTCAATAACTTCTTTTCAACACATTCCTTTACTAGACAACTTGAACTCGAAAGCCAGGAATAGTGTTGAATCTCCAGCCTATCCCCGTGTACATAGCTCTAGTCGGAGTAGTTCCAGAGGAAATATGGCTGCAGTATGTCGTGATTGACAAAGGACAAGCCTCTCCTCTTCCTTTGACATGGCGTTGCCACTCTCCAACTACTGTATACCACGACTATCGTCTCCTCTTCCATTTTCTCTAACATTCATGTTTCTACCTATGATATACCTAATGTGAATGACAAGAATTTTCTACATTTGTATATTGTGTATACTTTTACCCTCATTATCTCCATCTCATCTCCATCTCCATCGGCCCTCGGACTGCGGCCAACCCCGCTCGACTCCAACTGGTCTGGTCACCTTTCGAACTGCTTCAGAAGTCCAGCTTGAGACCTCATGTTGGCCTACCCAGAACCAGTTCCTAGAATGAGCATGAATTCGAACTTGAGCATGAGCATGAGCACTCTCCGCCAAAAGCGACAGTCCTGCGAAGCCTGTCGTAAGTCAACTCGGAAAATTCCCAATGATCTGCATTGCTGACCTCCAACCCAGGAGCGAGAAAGCTACGATGCTCCGGCGAGAGAAATGGCTGCTCACGATGTCGAAATCTTTCCTTACAATGTAAATTCCAAGACAAAGGAGCCCCCGGCCGTCCAAGAAAGCGACCCCGACATGAGCAATCAGATCGCGAATGCGAACGCGAATTAGCCACGAGAGAACCCCAACCACGCCCAATCTCACCGAGCTGTTTCGAACTCTCACCACCCATCGTACACGACCCGATGGAATCAGCCCAAGTCGAAAGCATGCTAATGGGTAATGGCGACTTCGGTCCACTCCCACTAGAAATGTCCAACAGCTGCGGTCTGGGCTCATCCTGCTCTCTCGATTTCTCTGGCTCGCTAGATTTCAGCACATTCCCCATTGGCCCATTATCCAATTCCCACCTCGACCACCATCACGAAGGTCTATCAGATATGTCGCTAGCAACGACAACAACAGCCTGCATTTCACCGCCCCTATCACCGCAATCTTGCCAATGCGACGAGGAGGTCTCAGACTCAGTCCGGGCCTTAAGTCGCGCAACTATGTCACACAACATCATCCGCAATCTGCGCGATGGGATCGGACTCACGGAGAGACTACTCACATGTCCAATCTGCTACGACGTCTCCAAACCGCCTCGAATAACAGTTCAAAACGTGCTGTTGATCGGAAGACTCATGTTCGAAGTAACATCGACGTACGGGAAATATCTAAAATGGCTCCGAACATACTGCACCGACCTGGAGGAGAAGAGTAAAAGCGAGACGATATATCTAATCCCGGGACTAGAAATTGGTTCCGAGCTTGGGTTCAAGATTGACGGGGCGCGATTTCATGAATTTATTACGCATGGATTGCAGGCTGATGCCGATCGGCTTATCTCTGTGGGCAAGCAGTTCGCACAGAGACAGAAGAATCGTCATATGGTTGGTCATGAGACTTGTCCTGATGTTGAGGGTCGGTGTCGGAGGGAGGAGTATGGGCTTGATCATGATCCGCTTGATCTTTGTCCGCAAAATGCTGCTTCGAGGAGGTTGACTCCTTGCTTTAGAATTGTGGATGAGGTGCAGTCGATGATTGAACAGGTTGTTGAGTCGGTTTCCTGATATACTAGTATATTTTTGGATGGGGTGGAATATGACCATGAGCGTTGTTCTGTATTTTTTAAGGCGTTGTGTCAGATAGCACTATAATTGAGTCGTGAAATTGATTGAACAAGATGAAACATTTGCTCATAGCATAGGTAGCATTGTATTCAGGACTTGAATTTGAAGTAAAGTTACGGTTAACAAGAGGATATATTTATCATAAAATAGTATTGTTATTGAAAGTTCGGAGTGGAAGAACAGCAATTCCCATTTGTGATGCCATTCGCGATGCCATTCGCAACTCCTTTCACAACCACCCCATTTCTTCGTCCCTTTTCACCACTGTCTGCTACCACCCCAAGCCTACAAAAGCAAGAAGACGTTATGGACACGTCTGCTTCGGCAAGGGCCAGTTTCAACTGCTGCTTGATGATATTCGCCTCGGAAAGCCGTCCCAGTCGCTCTAGGCACTCGTGATAACCATGCAGAGCCCAGACGTTATTCGGGTGCTGATGTGCGCGTTTCGGCGTTGGGTACAGACCCAAGTCCTCCGCATAAGCCTGGGCGGCCTGTTCAACATATCCTTGTTCCAGGGATAAAGCTGCGTAGGCATGTCGTGCCGGGAGCATCCATCCCCATGGCTCAGCAAAAGGCAACTCATCTTCAAAAACAATTGCCTCGCGCAGTCTAGCAAAGGCCACCCCAAAGTTTGCCCGTCGATATTCTATCTCGCCATCTAACATTGCCGATGCCACTTTGAGGATGTCGGTTATTTTATTGGGAAAATCCAATCGCGAGGGCGGAACCAATCTTGACGCTTCTTCAAAGCGTACTCGCTCTTGACCAGCCTCGGATATTTGACCCGTGGCCGCGTAGGCAATGGCTTTGCCGTAATGTCTCATGACATTGGTTACACAGTACAACTCTCGATCCTCGGGAGGCTCAAGAGCCTTGAGCTCGTCCCACCTTCCAAAGCGAATCAAAACATGGACGCGCACTGCTTTGAAGAACTCCATCCAATTTGCTAGCATGGGAGTCTCCACACGAAGAATCTCTTCGGTAATAGTTGCTTCCATGCGATTCGTTGCATCGAATGCAGCCTTGGACTTTCCAGCTAACATCGCCGCGTAGATGAGTGAGTGGTAGTCATGTAGACGGTAGTAGCTGTAAAAAGTCAGGCCGCCACTCTGCGCGAAATATTTGTCGTCGGCGATTGTTGCCTTCAGGTTGTATTCCACAGCACGTCTGTAGTCGCCTACAAGAACATCGATATGCGCGGGCATATGATAGGTATGACCCGTATCAGCTATCAAGTCGCGAATCATGTCCGCGGCAGGTAAAGCAGCCTCGGGCGTGGCAGACATTTCCATGAGATGGATATACATGTGTGCGGGCCCGGGGTGTTTTTCCACACCAGGCAGTTTTAGCGCTTTCTCAAGCAAGGATTTGACTTCGAAGACTGGCGATGATGCGATAGGCAATCCCGTCGCGGCGTCGTATAATTTGCGAGGAGCGCAATTCATCAATGCGTCAGCGAACAGTGTGATAAAGTCAAAGTCGCCGTGGCCGAAGGTTTGATACGTCTCGCGCATGGCATCTGCGTAGGCCTTGCTGCAAGCCAGAAAGTCCTTATTAGGGTCGTCATTTGGATAGCGTATAGCCAGAGCCTTGATGAGAGCTTGTTCCCACGGCAAGGCATTTTCCGCGCGTTGAAGGGCTGCTTGGGAATAGACGAAGCAATTTTTGATAGCATTTATGCGATCGGCGCTATCGAAAAGTGCCCAGGTTTTATTGTAATTGGAGCCCGAACAGAAGGAAACTCCCCAATAAGCCATTGCGCAGGCGTCATCGTGGGCGATGGCTTGTTTGTAACATGTGATTGCTTCATCGTGGTTGAAGCAATATGTCCAAATGAGACCACGATTAAACCATGTCTGCGCTTCGTCGGACACGGTGCTAACCTTGCGACTCAATGACCCAAGATCATAGTACGGGTCTTTGGAAGTGCGCAGGGGATACGAATACTCGGGTCCGGTTGAGCCCATGCTTGAAAAGGTCGCCCTAATCGGCGAAACGGGTTGATGTCGATGTAGATAGCTTGATATTGACGAGATCAACTAATATCTTAGTAAAATGAGCTCATCTGTCTAAGCGACTCGACGAGTTGTGTCGTCGGAGGGTTTTATTGCGGTGCGGACGGTTGGATTAAAATGGGCCGAGGTGATTGGCATTGGTTGCGGGGGTCTCCGCGCTTGGACGCGGTTGAAGTTTGGGTTTGTCTCTAGCTACAAGCTAACTAACAGTGAGGACATACTTGCTCCTACTAATAATGTATCATTCCTTCAATATAGAGATCAAGCAGAAAAAAGGCTGTGTTCAAAAATTCTCTCTAATCTATTCCTATCGCTGTTCGCCTCTATCTTTATCCATCTCAATCGAAATACTCTGAATGAGAAACATAAAGTGGCATCGAGTCCTCCCACATACTGTCAGTAAGAACGGTCTTATTCGAGCCATCCGCATCCATGATCATAATTTGTCCATAGGGTTGAAAGGTATCGTCGTATGTTGCCGCTTCGGCCTGGAATCCCCACATTCCACTCGACCACATAATTCGGCCATCGGCAGTCCAGACAGCATGGGCATCGTTCGCGGCAGACGAAGTAAGCTCCATGTAATCGGTGCCGTTGGGTCGAATGATGCAAATCTCGTAGTTTGAGCATTGTCCCTTTGCCGGATCTGTTATATTTCGCGTGAAAAGCACCCATTCTCCATCTGGTGAAAATGAAGGGAGGTTGTCACGTTCTGTTGTGAGACTGGTGGTAATATTCGTTTCCATATTTAGAAGGCGAAGACCAAATTCCGGTTCGTAAACCCGGTACACAATCTGTTTACCGTCAGGCGAGTAGCTGGGATAGCCTGCATTGGAACCGGAATTGGATGAGCTGAATGTGAGTTGTTCATAGTAGGAGCCATCGGAGCGAGCTCGGTAGATCCAGCCCGGGTTAGAAGCGCGGCTTTCGAACCAATTACCCAGGCCGAAGGTTATCCAATCTCCATCAGAAGACCAGGAGGGTTGGAAACAGCCAGCTGCACCGCCTGCAACGGTAGCTTTGGAGATTGGATGTGGTGTGATCTCAAAAGTACCAAAGGGAACAGTGAAGTTATGATTATCTGGCTGCATCACGGCAACAGATGAGTTTCCCGGAATTCCCGTCTGCTTAGAAGTGAATACAAGCATCCCTTTTCTTGATATATCGGGGAAGACATCCATAAATCGATATTCCCACTCATTGTCCCATGAATAAAGCTTTTTTTGTAAAGAGCGAGATGTCCATCCGGTCTTTTCATAAACCACATATTTGCCATCTGGAGACCATGAAGGAGAGCGAAATTTCCCAGAGAGATGGCTGGATGATCCCGTATAGTGAAGCCCCGCATTAGGCCCTGTTTTGAGCAAATATCCGATATTGTCGTGGGAAAGGTATTGCGGGAAGACTTTGGACCCATTCGAATTGGTCTCCAACCGACGGTCTGTACCAGTTGCGAAATCCACGGAAATGATTTGATTATGCACACTGTCTTCACGAAACGAGGAACGAGAGTCATAGGTTTGTTGCAGAGTCATCCCGTAAAAAACAACTCTCTTGCCATCCGGTGAGAATTTAGGCGAGCCAAAGGTCATTCCCGGCTCACTGTAGACTAAGCGGAAGTTGGTCCCGTGAGGCGTGATACTATATATCGACAGATTTTGAGTATGCTCCCAGCCTGTCCCACTGTCGTGCCCTGTCCATGCAGTATTGCGATCCGAGGAAAAGACAATATGGTTTCCATCAGGGGACCAGGTGGGTGCAAAGAACCCACTTGGCGAATAAGGATCGCCTGTAATACCTGTCTGATTTGTGAGATTGCGCGTGAGACCCGTCTCCAGATCAGTTAACCAGATATTGGATACGTAAACATCTCGCGTAGATGCGTAGACGGCATATCTTCCGTTCGGCGAGATAGAAACTGCATCCTCCACTGCGGGAGTGGTCGCGATAGGCCTTAATCCACTGCCATTGACATGCACTATGTAAAGATCCGAATTACCATCGCCATTTCGCTCGCTAGTGAAGGCGACATGATGACTATCTGGAGAGAAGCTGGCATGGTATTCAAAGACAGAAGAGTTGCCCAATAATAACCGCTCAGCACTACCATCTGAATTGGCGATGTAGAGTTGCATGGAAGATGGATTGATGCGATTCATCAACATGACACCCTTGTTGTTAAGGGCGTGGGATTTGTCATTCTTGCTCGTGGCTTCGACAATTTCGGCTCGTCTTGCACATGGACGCCCTCTGAGCCCATTGTCGATAGCGTACGGACATGTGCCTAGGCACAATGCGGGGCCGAACAAGACAAGGAGCAGGAGACGCATAGTGCATGTAATTTTTGGCGATTAAGTAGACTCGGATTAACGATTAAAGTTGACCTTTTGTCTAGCGAATATTATGTATTATATAGTACTCCGATACTGACGAGCCGCGCACGTCTACAAACACTGTACTGATTGCTAGCCAACGAGAGACCGAAGACGAATAGGCAGCTTCGAAAAAAGAACGCGTCAACAACGGTAGCAAACGCGTACGTGATAAATTGGCAATTTTGCTCTTTTAGACACTGTTGAGTAGTCCGAGATGAGATCTGCTGATGCTTCGCGAGTGTACCAGGCATCCAAGCTGACGCACAACTCGATTCTAAAATCGGCGTCGGATGATTGATTGATTGAAAGAATAGCCGGCTTTTATCAAGTGTGCTGCAGACCGGGTGAGCAAGCCTGGACCAAGAATAGAATACGAGTTAGGACCCTTGTTCTCAAGGGTCTGCGATCGCCTGCGTAAAGATTATGTCCCGCAAATGATAATGGACTTGAGGCGATGAGACGACCAGCCATGATTTTGAATTACGCTAAGATCATTGTCGTACCTATTATCGCTTTGAATTCAAGCTTTTGCACATTGTGGAGAGAGTAGAAGCGCAGTGCTAGTCAATCAATATGAATGCAGACCCTCCGTCATTTCTGTACTTCGTCTTGGGTAATACGACGGATAGGAAACGCAATTTAAGGACATACTGGCGCATCTGATTTGATAGAGCATTTCGTCCTGCATCTAAAGCCAAAACGTTGATCATGGCCATACTTCTCCTCTTCTTCGAAGTCATCTCGTCTCTAGGGCTCTGTGTTACAGAGGGTACGTTCAGTGTGAAGACTGATCTAGGGCCAAGACAAATAGTTACGGGTCATGAAACCACCTTTAAAATTATGTTTGAGATATTTAACTAAAAAGCTACGGTCCATCGCATGTAGTGAGATAAACAAGTCATCGATCATGTACATTTTCCTGCTGGCTTCCAGCCTACTAGTAGTTAGTTCACAATATACATCATAAAGAATTGCAAAAATGACAAGAATGGCGGCTTGAAATCTTACAGCCCACGCACCTCAGTTTCCTTTGATGCACGGAATATCTTTCATCTAAAACCTGTTTTGGTGTGCGGTACGTTAGACTGAAGGTCAATCAACCTCTAAAATTTGCCGTGTCCGACAGATAAATGATGCCAAATCTATGAGGTGGGTCTTACCATAGATGCGGCTGCATAAGGTGTAGGGTGTGTACTTTGTAGGGTGCGTAAAGTGGGTCTTGCTACAATATGCACTGAATTTTTGTAGAGGGCAGGGCGTGGATTGTGGGTCTATTCATGAACATGATTCTGTAGGGTGTGTAACCGTAGACCATGAGTCAGAATGTAAAATTTAATTTCTCACTGCCGTCACGGATATGGCTATTAGTACCATATAAATCAGAGACGCCGAAGGTCTGACTTGCCACAATTTCGAACATTCCCAGGGCTGCTGATCTTCTTCCAAACTTGAAGTTCACAATGAATTTGGCCACCCCAATTAAGTGCTCAGCCCTATCAGACTTGGGCTCTTTCTTGCGTCCTCTCTCAGTCGCCGACGTTGATCCTTGTGTGATTGTAGAATCTGCATTTTCAGAGAGTGAGAGATGTTCCGAAGAAAAGGTAGGTAGCGACGTTTGATTCCCCATCCTTATAAATTACTGATCAGTCACAGTTTCGTTATCGTCTCAGCCAGACACCGGAGCTGTCTATAGGACTTTTTATCAACGACGGGGGGAATGACCGACTCATCGGACACGTCATTGGAAACAGAATATCTGGTGGACGAGTGACTGAAGGATCTATCTTGATGCCCGAAAATTGGCGGACTCTCGCCCGCAATGAGGCATTTACCGCAAATGGAGAAGTGATTGGAAATGATCCTAATGGCACAGCTATCGCTGTCCACTCCGTTGCCATATCCCCGGAATATCAGGGCAAGGGGGTTGGGAGGGCCATGGTTGCGGCATACATACAATACATCAAGGATGCAAAGATACCAGCAGAGTGCATAATGTTGATTGCTCACGACTACTTGGTACGATTTTACGAGAGCACAGGCTTTGAGAATTGTGGGAACAGTCACTGCCAGTTTGCTGGTGGTGGGTGGTTTGACCTAGTAAGTTCCCTAATCGTACCTGGATTTTGCATCTACTGACATACGATGTAGGTTTATAATCTTTGAGGTGGCTAAAGGGAAGACAATTTTGTACCAAAGACAAGCGCAGGTGAGCGATGTCGTATTTGATTAAATAGTCTCTTAGGAAATCTGATGGAGCCGAGTCAGATCCTATGGGTTGACACATTGAAGAGAAGTGAAGTGGTTATTGCATACTGCGCCTGTGTTTATTCTAGACAGAAAATTCGTAGCTAGTAATATCTTGTTTTACAAACAATGCAACGAATAGTTCTATCCTGATACTCTCCATATCTGAGTGCCACATTAAACCCTGCTAAGCAATGTTGAAAATTCTTGGTTGAGTTCAATTTTTGAACAAGTGTTTGGAGTCAATCGTCTTCGTCAGGACCTTTGACCCCTCTTACTCGAGATTAAATGTAAGATGAGCAGTGACCCAAGGCTACCAAAAGAATCCAAAATCCCAAGAATGTCGTCCGTACTCTGGATCATAAGGAAACTTGAAGTTTGGTTCTTGATTAAATCAAGAATATGTTCTGATATAACCTTCGCCATAACAACTTTCCAATCTTGAAGATGGGAAGGGGTCAGCTCCATGGACTCTCGAATAACTTCGGGAAATATGGCTGAATACCAATGTTTATCTAAATATTGCTGGAATTTGCGAGTTGCTAGAAACTTAAGCGGATCAATTCCGAATTTGTCAGCCGCGACAAATACTTCAACATTGTTTGAAGCAATTTATTTTGAATTTCTCGATTCAGTCGACCCATTCTGTGAATTGATCAGGTCGACTGCATCGACAGATGGTGTGGCGGTTGAACCCGGTTGGAATTGAGCCATATGTTCATCATCTCGATAGTCTCTTAGATAAATGAAAGACAAGACGCGTTCAATTGTCTCTGGTGCGTCTGTGTCCAGTTTGATAGATCGCTCGGTAGATTCCTAAGAATATCAGTCCCGAAACAACCACGCCAATTTATTTCATCATACTGCCTTGAAACCCCCACAAAATGCACTTTTGAAATAACTTGATTGTGAACAAACAATAGCCCGATGAGCTTTTCAAGTGACGCCTTGACAGACAATCTCCATATCAGAGAATTCCCTTTCCAAGAACAGGGCACGCGTTGTGTCAATGGTATCTGATGGGGTTGACATGGTGAGATTTTGAAGAAAATAGGGTAGGGCTCCACGCAGGGATGCTACGTAGTATGGTGAAGCAGATGAAGATGAAGGAATAGATGGCTGAAGAAGAAAGGAGGATAATTAGAGAGTAAAGGTATTATATAGAACATGTAGACAAAATATTTCGCCATTTCAACAAATAGCAAACAACGGCCAAAAAGATAGGTTAGAAAAAGGGCACAAAAAGATCATGACCTGGAAAGATTGAATTGAGACGAGGCTGGCTCTCTCTCATCCATGGATTTTAAAGTTACTGAACATAGGAAGGATCAACCCATTTATGAATAGGAGACAAAAGGGCACTGTGGTGCAACGAAATTCATTGAAACAGTTATCCAATTAAGATGCGTGCACTTCGACAGGGCCGTTGATTGTTACATTAACAAAAGTCACCGCAGCAGACATGATACCGGAATTCAGATATGAACGAGAGAAATACAAAAAATCCCAGCAAGTTGATACGTGCGGCAAGATGGACGAGTGGTCTAAGACTCGGACTATTCATCTATAGAATCTTGTTGTTGATGTGTAGCCATTTGTTGCAGATGATGCAATCGGCATGCCTGATGATAATAGCCGGATCGACGACTCAGAGAACTCCGTTGGGTGGAAGACCCACAGGCCTTATTTAGAGCGATGCTTTGATATGATCGTTGTTTACATTGTGAGAAACTATTGATTTCTTGAGCTCGAGGGCGATTTTTATTGGCGTTTCAAGCAGTGTAGAATCCTAGAGATATCCCTGACTGACCCAAAGTCAAATGGCTTTTCCAGCGAGACCGAGAGAGATTGTCTGAGGTTTGGGTTTGCATTGCTGCAAATCCCCAAGTCCCCTAAGCCTCGGAAATAGGCCGATTACCCCCAAATATTGGCAGATGTCGTGATTTTCTATCCACATAATACCATAGCTCTAAGATGCAGCCAAGGTACCTTGATCATTCAGGATAGCTTCTATAAATTTCAAGAAGATGTCTGTTTCAAGCGCATAGTAGTAGCACTACAAACTACAATTTGGATCATTGGCCTTCCATTTTACAATAGCGACTTGGTCAAGAGCCATGGGCGTGGGGAAGAGCGTTGAAAATGTCATTCAGGACCATGAAATATTGACACCCAAAGATGATCCTGGCAATGGAGCTGTCGAAGCAAAGCCCAGCGACGAGGAAATTGCCCTGGAGAAGAAATTATTGCGAAAGATTGATCTACTTATAATGCCCCTCATTGTGGTCATCTACCTGATGAATTTCATTGATCGGTGAGTATTTGTTGGGAGTTTCGTCAATAGCCTCTTTTTCTGACGGATGTACAGCAACAACTATGCTGCAGCCAGGTTACAAGGTCTGGAAGATGATCTGAACCTTACATCTGAGCGATACCAGGCTGGTCAGTTTGCTCTGCGTATCTTGATGGTAGCCAGTCACTGACAGTTTCGCAGGGCTGGGAATATTCTTCGTTGGATACATTCTCGGTAGCCTGCCGTCGAATCAAATATTGAATTATACAGGTCGCCCGTCACTCTACCTAGGCCTGACCACCATCGCCTGGGGCCTTGTTTCTGCTCTAACCGCATTGGTGCAGACTTATGGTGGAATTCTTGGTTGTCGGCTAGCACTGGGTTTCGTGGAAGCCCCGTTTTTCCCAGGTGTGCTCTTCTACTTATCCAAGTGGTACACGAAAGGAGAACTCAGCATGCGAATGTCCCTCTTTTATATTGGGTCATTAATTGCCGGGGCACTTGGTAGTCTGATTGCGGCCGGCATTCTTCATGGCCTAGCCGGTAAGCATGGGCTCCCCGGATGGCGATGGTTATACATCATAGAGGGAGTCATCACAATCGTTCTTGGTTTCCTCGTGATACTTTTGTTACCAGAGTTCCCACACACTTGGAAGGGCCTTTCGCCTGAGTTGAGAAGAGTCGCCAACTGCCGGATGGCAATTGAAGCTGCTGAAGCCGATATAGACGAAGGAGAAGGGATGTCCCAGGTGAAGGGCTTCATTTTGGCAATGAAAGATATGCGAGTGCACGTTCTGGCATTTGCCTTTATGTGCAAATCGGCCGCAGGGGGCTTTTCCTTCTTTTTTCCTACTTTGACTCAAACGCTAGGCTATAGCAATACCGTGTCTTTGCTGCTCTGCGCTCCACCATATGCCTTCGTGGCTCTTTGGAGTATCGGGCACTCATGGGCATCTGATCGACTGCGCAAACGCTTCTGGTTCTTGATATACCCGATGCCCGTCGTGATTATCGGCTGGATAATATTCATGACCACCGACTCCTTTGGGCCGAGATATCTCTCGCTGTTCCTGATGTTGATGATCTTTTCTATTAATGGAACGTTCTTCGCATGGATTGCGACCAGTATTCCCCGGCCACCGGCGAAGCGCGCGGCGGCATATGCCTATATCAACGCTGTTGGAGGCAGCGCTTCCATCTGGACGCCCTTCACCTACCGTGACGAGGACAAGCCCCATTATCGTCCCGCGCTAGGACTGAACATTGCTCTGTGGGCGGTAACAGCCGGCTGTTTCGTGTTCATGTACTTCAGCCTGACGCGAGAAAACAAGCGCTTGGACCGACTAGAAGACGAAGATGTGCCTCTGAGCCACGAGGATTTCGAGCGATTGCAGAAAACCGCCGAGGTAGAGGGGGTCGATATTGCGACCGCGCGAAGGTTGCAGAAAAACCATCGATTTGTGATTTAAATAGGTTGTGTAGACAAAAGATATTCACAGTTGCTTCATCCAGTTCATCAATTCGTGACAACTCTATGCATGATATAGATTAATTCATCTTCTTCAAAAGTTCCTTGCCATCTAACCAGCGCTCAAGATTCTCTGCTACCTCGCGGTACCAGCCGTTGATCAGCTCTTCCTCGCCGTATCCCATGTGCGGACTCAGTAGTACCTCACTGCGTCCATCGCGACCCCACTGAGTGGTTCTCCATGGACTGTCAAGAGGGAGTGGCTCCGGGTCGAAGACATCCAGGGCAGCTCCCCAAATTGAGCCGGCATTCAGGGCCTGTAGGAGTGCTGCCTCGTCGATCAAGGGACCGCGAGATGTATTGACGATCATCGCGGAAGGTCGCATGGTAGCTAGCTCGGGACCACTGACGATTCCTCGGCTACGCTCCGAAAGGACATTGTGCAGACTCACTACATCGGCGCGAGCGAAGAAGTCCGTCTTGGAAGTGGCCACCTCAAAGCTGCCAGCGGGAAGACCCTGGGCTTCGGCTTGCTCATCGGCCTTCTCTTGAGTCAAATTGGTCGACCAGGCGAGGACATTCATGCCGAATGCCTGAATGGCAATCTTGCCGACCTGTGAGCCCAGCTTGCCCAGTCCGAGGAGAGCAAGACTTTTGCCAGAGAGGTTGACGCCCAAGGAGCCTTGCCAGGAGCCGGCCTTGACAGAGGCATCGTCCCGCGCGACATGACGGGCTAGGCCAAGGATCAAGGCCCAGGTATGTTGGACAGTTGAGTTGACCCCAGGGGGTCGTCCTTCAGTTCCAGCGACTGGAATACCACGGTCGGCACAGGCTTGGAGATCGAGCGAGAGGTTGCGCGTGCCGGTTGTGAGGAGGAGTTTGAGGTTGGGGAGGGCGGCGATGGTCTTGGCGGAAATCGGGGTTCGTTCGCGCATAGCCAGGACGGCGTCAAAGGATGATAGACGTTCGATCAGCTCGGCATGCTGGACAGGATCGCGCGGATCGAGTGTCTTGGGGAAGCTGACGATCTCGATGCGCGATTGGAGGTGGGCGAAGTGGGCGGGTGCGATGCCCTGGTAGTCGTCAAGGATAGCGAACTTGGGCATGGTGGGGGTGAGTGATGGGGGGAAACACAGTTCAATCCAGCAATTCAGCGCTGATTTATGACAATTGATGTGGTGGAGGCGAGGAAGAAGTAGAAGTGAAGTAGAAGCGAAGTCGAATGAAGATGGAAAGTCGCGGTTGCTTTCCCCGCGCTTCGGCTGAATGCTTATCCGCAGTACCATTTCGTGCATTGCATTGCATTATAACTTTGACTTGTATACTCGTACTATACTACTCCACAATATTATACTTCATATCACATCTATTCATTCCACGGAATTCAGTCATCAATATTCAACTTCCAACTTCCAACTTCCAACTTCCAACTTCCAACTTCATTACTTCATTACTTCATTACTTCTTCACGGGCTGCGGATCTCGCATCATCAATGTGAACCGATCCACCCTTTCCCCTCCATACAGTTTCCGATCAAGAGTCATTTCCTCCAAGGGCTTCCAGCCATACTTGATATATACTGGATATCCATCACCAGTGGCCTCCAGATATACTCTTACACCGAACTTGTCTGCCTGATCACAGCCCCACCGCAGCAGCTTTGATGAAAGGCCTTGTCCTTGATATTCAGGGAGAATAGCAAGCAGATCCAGAACTAATGAGAAAGTCAGTCAAACGGCCAAGAGAAAACAGATCACCGTCAAAAAAAGGCCAACAGTTGACTTACCCATATCCTGCTCGGTGGTGAATTGCTTGCGAGAAGTTTCCAATAGCCCTCGAAAGGCTTTATACATCGCCTCATTCATCGGCCGAGGGGCATGGGCTGTGAAATTGCGCGCAGCTTCTTGTGCTTTCTCACTGAGAACAGGAAGTGTCTCGCCAACGAGGGCCTTGGGGATATGCCATCGACTGTAACCGATAATCTCTCCACTCGCCGGGTCCACCAGCTTCAGGACGTGCATCTCTGGATTCGCCAGATGTTTCATTGAATAGACTGCCTTGTACTCGCCTAACCTTTCATCGCTGGCCTCTGGAAAGACTTCCTGGAGCAATCCTTGATGCCGGAAGCTGACTATGTTGACATTGGCCAAGCCAGGCCCGTCAGCCTCGGTGGCGTATTCAATTTGAGCATCCATTGTCGACTCGCGACTCTATCGGCAATTATCAGTCGGGTATTTGGGTTGGACACTGATGGTAGTCAACGAGTATTTGTACCGCCAAAGTTGAAGTTGTAATTGTGGTTAAAAGCTGAGTTGCCTTGAGTCGACTTGACTCACTCGGAGTTCGGACCCAAACGGTCAAAGAGCCCCGACCCCCCACTGTTCCCGGAGACCCTCCGCCTGTCGGGGTCCCTAGAAGGAAAAACGCACAGCTATCACCATATTCCTATTTAGCTCTAATTCTACACCTCGCCCGCGCAATCTGGAGCAGAAATCGGCACCCTGCAATTATCCTCGGTCCTGATTTTATATCTTGGAGTGTCCGAGTCTTCTCCCTCTTGAAAATTGTTAGACTTGATGTGTTGCAACTTGAATACTACAATATTGGCATTTTCTAATGCGATGGCCACATATCAGGGTGCTATTATTCGTCCGTTCAAGCTGACCCAAGATGCATTTAAGTTCCTTCGCCGACAAATTGAATAAGGCGATAGCACTACTAGTAAGCTGACAGTGCGCAGATGGCCCATTCTCACGTGCCACTAGTGAACATCGTACCGTTCTTAGCATCGGTATTTATAATCTTTATAATCGGTGACTTGAAATACCAAAGGTTCCGCCACTTCCGAGGCATGATTAGCTTCCAACCCAAGAGCAGTATGCCCAGGTGTATAATAATACTCAATGGCTCGGACTGGGGAAGCCTGAGAGTCTACATGCAAACGGCCACGGTTAATTATTGTGCACAAATCTCCGTTGCCACGGGAGAAAAGCGGGACCATCGATCGCTTACTGACAAAGAGTAAGGGTGGACGGATATGTGCCCCAGTACTACTACTACTACTACTACTACTAACATAGATCACGGTTTGCTATACTGGGAAAACGGAATTTTCTTGATCACCCCGCCAGTGTAATTTTGAAATTGGCATAAATATCTGGTGAATTGACGCTGAAAGACATGGACCTGGAGTGGAGGAAAAATGTCCCGAAACAACTGAAGCCACGCACATGTGATTGACAGCGAACAGCGATAGAAAGTGGGCATTGAAGTAAGTGCTTTCTCATGAGTCAGCATTAGTCGATCAGCGACCAATTGATGGACTCGGTGTTCTACTTAGTCGGTTAAAGTTTCGGCCGTTACATCGCATGCATCGGGATCGCATGCCGAGGGTTCAGCCCACTGCCACCGACTACCAATTGCTTCATATTCAACCCTCCCCGAAGACCATGTGCTCTATGTGCGGTTTGGACTTAAACCTTGATTTTTATACCCGGAATCACACGAAAATCAATCGTCAAAAACCACCAGTTGCATCTTTCAGTCATACATGCACTTACTCCTGCCCACTCTCTTCTCCAGGCTGCAATACGAATCCTGTGGATTCCATCTCCACAACACGCCCTACTACCCCGCACCAGCGCAGTTTCGATTGTATAATGAATTCCTCGAGTTGGAAAACATCGTAGCACCGAGAGGAATTCTTGAATTGCACGAGTAATCGCCGTGGCCACTTTGGAGGATCTCAGCCCCAGCAGCCTCCGGAGATGGGACCTTTGGTTTCTCTAGCACCACATTTCGCACCTCCAGCTTCTCACAGTCTCAATTTATTTACTCCATATATCGGATTTCATGCAGATCCGATCTCACCGGCCCGGGAGTCTGCTTATTCCACGGAAAGGTTTCGTCATAAAGCCTCTAGTCGACGCTTATTTTTATCATCGGAGACATCCGTTCGGGTTGAACCTCTGTCGCTGGTCATCGCGGGAACGCTAAATCCAAACAGCCTTTCTTATGTAGGTCTTGAGCTGTTCCGACCCACCAGGAATCGCCCGAATATGCTCTTTTGGTCATTCGGTGGATCCGCCAGCAGCTGTACCGGCCCGGCGAGAGCGGAGGATCTGGGGCCCCGGAATTCGCACCCCGTGAAGAGCTGGATACTTTATGGGGTATTGCTCCCCCGGATTGTTTTATATTTGCAATTCTCCAGGTCCACTTTTGAATCTCATCCTGCGATTTTCCTATCTCTTCTTGTTGTCGTTGTGTTTGATTTCGCCCCGATATGGTTTCCGATGACGAGGTTACTCCTGCGCACCATAATGTCGGAATAGACAAAAAGCAAAATGACGACTCAATATCGAAAGATCCTATCAGTGGGATTGAGAATGACTATGATTTCGATACCGAAGAGAAACAGGTAATTGGCGAGCAGCGTCAATTGCCTGACCTGCAGCGCAGGCTTCGAAGCCGCCATTTGCAGATGATTGCCATTGGTAAAAGCTACGTCTTCAAATTGCCAGGATAATTTGCTAACGATAATATAGGTGGTACAATCGGAACGGGTCTATTCATCGGAAGTGGAACAGCCATTTCATATGCCGGACCTGTCGGAGCACTCATCGCTTATATCTTCGTCGGTTCCATCGTCTTTTCGGTCATGACAGCGCTCGGAGAAGTTGCAACCTTCTTACCTATTCCTGGAGCATTTGCCTCCTATGCCACTCGATTGGTGGACCCAAGCCTGGGATTCGCAATGGGCTGGATATATTGGTTTTCTTGGGCGTCGACCTTTGCGCTTGAATTGGTATTTCCTACCCCCTCCCTGCTAGTCAAATACTATGGCTCGGTTTCGGCGTTAAATATTCATCACTAACGAACTTTTGCAGACAGCGACAGGTTTAATTATAAATTATTGGAATGATACCATTCCGATCGCCATTTTCATCGCCGTTTTCCTAGTGGTTATTATCTTATTGAACCTTCTCCCAGTCAGCTTCTTTGGTGAGACCGAATTCTGGCTCTCAAGCATCAAGGTCTTGACCGTAATTGGGTTCATGATTTTTGCTATATGCATGAACGCAGGAGTCGGCCAGGAAGGATATATTGGCTTCCGCTACTGGGTCGACCCAGGGCCGTTTAAAAACTACCTCATTGAAGACAAGCCCGCCCTAGCTAAATTTGTTGGTTTCTGGGCTGTCTTGATTAAAGCTGGATTCTCATACCAAGGTACAGAATTGGTCGGTATCGCTGCCGGTGAAACGCAAAACCCGCGCAAAACTATACCCTCCGCTATCCGAAAGGCGTTTTTCCGAATTATATTCTTCTTCATTTTCACTATATTCTTCATCGGTATCGTCGTGCCATCAACCGATGATCGCCTCACTGCAAGCGAAGGCAGCGGAGCCAGTGCCAACAACGCAAACGCCTCGCCTTTTGTCATCGCTGCTAAGCGCGCCGGCGTGAATGTATTGCCATCGATTATAAACGCAGTCCTGCTCACTGTGGTTCTGTCAGCTGCCAATTCAAATGTCTACAGCGGAAGCAGAATCCTAGTCGGTCTCGCGCACGAGGGTTTCGCACCCAGGCTATTTGTCAAAACCACAAAATGGGGTGTCCCCTACTGGAGTGTCCTATTCACATCAGCTTTTGGCTTGTTGGGCTTCTTGAACGTGTCCAATGCAGGAAGCACTGTATTCGAATGGCTGATGCAGATAGCCGGATTGGCTGGATTTATCACCTGGGCATCGCTCAATATTTGCCATCTGGCATTCATGCGCGCATTGAAAGCTCGAGGAATCTCGCGTGACATTTTGCCATACAAAGCACTCTTCCAGCCATATTTCTCATACTACGGCCTCTTCTTCAACGTCTTGATTATCATCACGCAGGGGTTCACGGCCTTTATTCCGAGCTTCAGTGTGACCGACTTTTTCATTAACTACCTCAGTCTCATTCTTTTCACTTTGCTTTATGTGGGCCACAAGATTATCGTCCGTCCCGCGTTCGTGAAGCCAATTGATGCCGATATCGATACCGGTCGGGTTGATCTTGATTGAATCATGATAGAAATAGAATTGAATACAACTCATTTATTAGAAAGTCTTTGCATGTATGCGTAGGGGAAACCTATTAGATTTAGAACTCATAGCGACGTGCCAATATGAACTCATGTGGTTCGACAAACGAAGATTCTACCCAAATATCTCGAGACTTGGAAGCACTCTCATACTAGCAAAGGTGCTTCTTCTAGATCTGCAATGTCATGGAGGGGTGGGATAACCTCGGGAAGGTTGGAACTCACCTGAGCACGAGACACATACATACCGTGACGTATATACTCCCAGGTGTGAGTAAGTGTAATATTAGTAGAACTAGGGATTCCCCGCAGTACAAAATTTGCCACGATACCCACCAGGCTCGCCTGTGATGCTTCATCCCTAGATGTTTCTTTTCTGCTCAACTCCGGTGTCTGAAACATCCAAGCCAAAAATATTTTCGGCCTTGGAAGTAACCGGATACCGACACACGCTTTAGTGTCTGTTGAACTCGAGCTTTCTTCGGATTTACGATTTTTCATTAACAAATGTTCGGGTTCCGGATTTAAATCCGAGTTCTTGGTTATCTCCGACGCGCTCACCATTCAGCACTTCAGACTGATTTACCCCATAATACTTTTTCTTCAAATTTGCATTTATTTTGCACGCCTTACTTCCATTAACCTAACGATTTGACCTCAACATTTCCAACCTTTTGATTTCCCAACATGAGCAAGCTCCTTGTCGTCTTCGGTGCCACCGGTCAGCAGGGTGGTTCCGTCATCGACTTCGTTCTCAACGACCCTGAGCTTTCGAAAGAGTATTCGCTACGCGCAATCACTCGCGACGCTTCAAAATCCGCTGGGCAAGCTCTCCAAAAGAGAGGCGTGGAGGTTGTGTCTGCCGACATCGACGACTCCCAGTCCCTTCACGCTGCAGTTGCCAACGCCCACACTGTTTTCATCGTGACTACCACGGTCTACGATGAGCATCTCAAATCTCGCGAATTTCGGCAAGGAAAAGCAGCCGCCGACGCATCGGTCGCTGCTGGTGCCAAATATCTCATCTTCAGCACGACCCCAGCATGCGAGCGCCTGTGGGGACACCGAGTCGACTCCTTCGATTCCAAGGCAGAGATCGAAAGCTATATCCGCGAACTCCCGATTGGCAGCGCATTCTTCGCGCCAGGGATGTTCATGCAGAACTTTCTAACCAACCAAATCCCTCGCCCAGTCCCCGGACAAGAAGGCGGCGAGCTAACGTACGCTATTGCAAATTTCATCTCACCAGACGCTCCATTTCCTCTCATCGAGGCCGCAAAGGATAGTGGAAAGTACGTCGCTGCTATTCTCGCCGCGCCAGAGAAATACGCCGACTCGACATTATCCGCGGCAACTGGTTTCTATTCGTACCGTGAAGTCGCAGAGATCATCACCCGCATCACGGGCAAAAAGACAATTTATGCCCAGATCCCACAGGAGCAGTGGATTAGCTACCTTCCCCCCAACTACCAGCACTCAATGTCAGCTATGATGTGCTGGATTGAGAAACCTGGATACTATGGCCCTCAGACAAAGGAGTTAGTTGACTGGACCGTAAAGCAAGCAAGGGGCAAACTGACCAGCCTCGAAGAATTTATTGAGGAACACGCGAAGGAGATTTTTCCGGAGTAGATTCTGTCTTTCAATTCTATCTTGTTAGAGTGTTTCCGGTAGGGTTGTTGAAGTTTGTTAACACTCGCAATGTCCATATCCCCGGTCAAAGTTTTCAATACAAAATCTGTCAAGGTTTATATTAACAAAAATATTATTTCTTCTAGTATTGGTCTTATTTAACCTTGTAAATCTTAAGCCGAGACCTCAGATATAGCTATCATATATGGATAGTATCCACAGGTCGCCGAATGATATTATAGCATATAGGTATCCTAGTACCTTGACTAAGAATCCAGTCGGCGTTTAATGAAATCAACCACATCTTGATCATACTTCTTCATATAAGTATGATGTGCGAGGTTGTCGTCATCGGGGAGTGGTGAGCTGCAGAAATGTCAGCATTCATTGATGGATTCTCATCTCAATTTCAAATCGATATATTTGACTTACCAACACTGATTATCGCCATAGTCGCAATAGCTATGCAATGAGCTTGCGAATGGATCGCACGACGAAGGATTCAGGCGTGGAAAGATCTGTCGAACAATTTATTTAAAATGCGGTTCTCGTTATTTCTTAGAGGAAGATAAACATACTCCGAGGCCAACCGAGCAGTTCCCGGTATTCCAAGGTTGGAAGGGAACGTATGTTTCATCGCCGTAAACAATATTCGCAATGACTAGAGATGTTCATTAGAGCCACAGAACTGAATACCGATTTCTAGTCGAAAACTCACCGCTCGTGTTGTATGATGGATCAAGTGGTGGAACTGGGATCAACAGAAGAGAGCTTGTTCCGCAAAGAGCTTCCATGGTAAGCACAGCACCCTATTTTATATGTAAGCAATTACCACTGCCCTCTTTCATAATATCGGGGGACGTACCAGAGAATATCCGACAAGAGCCAGTTTCGATTTCGGGCAGCTTTTCACATAATCCGCAACATAACCCTGCAGCATTAGAGCTCCAGAGGAAACTGCAGTGAACTTGTCTTCGGGATCATGGTCAAAGGGAAAACCAAGGGTTGTTGACCCGGGAATTTGGTCGAGAATTTTGTCGGACAAAGCCTTCATCACGCTTAAATCGTTACCAGGACCCTGGCCCCTGGAAATGATGGCATGGACGCCGGAGGCACAATCTTTCGAAGGGACGGTCTGCGCGTGGGTTTCCTGGACCAAACCAATCAAGGCAACGCCCAAGAGAGCCTGAAACAGCTTCCAAGTGAACATTTTCGGTCTATAACAGTGCGGATGAATTGAGATTGGATGAGCAGTGCTATTCGAAGTGACCGTGTGAGCAAAATTCTTGGCTCCGGGTAGAAGTGGAGGAGTTTGTGCTAAAGCCAAGTGATCCTCTCAAGCGATGCGAAACTCCTTTTTTTGTTTTCTTTTTCTTCTGGACCTCCACAGCTCACGACAAAACTGGCTTGCCTCAAGCTGGCTGGCTGGAATATGGCCCGCCGACCCCTTCAGGGCCCTTCAGGGGGTGTTCATTGGACCCTGCAGGAACGTGTGAAACTTTAAAGACCATGTGTGGATTACTTTAAATGTTGAGCTGAGGCATTTCGCGAATCCCAGGGCGGGTTGAGCTCCAAAGCTTGGAACTAAAATTGTGATCGGCAGGGCATTTGTTTATGCGGAAGCTTACTCCGTACTATCTCGCTTTTATCCATCCCCTTCCAGACTACCAAACATCAGTACTCGTACGGCTATTACCAACTAGGTGCAATTGAATTTGATTATCTTGTTTCTAGCTAATTTACCTCCATTGAAGCTCAATAATTTGTGATAGGACCGACCGGACTCAGTTTTGCATTCGTCGAGACAGTTCACACAGGCAATGTGGAAATAACATAACATTTAAGACCGCCCGTTGAATCACATCTTATCCGGAGGATGATGTAGAGATGGAGCTGAGTGATTTCCTTTTATAATTCCTTTTTTTAAAAAAATAGTTGCCCTGCAGGGCTGTTCCTATCATCAATCCCGCTGGTCGAGCTTCATGCATAACCTGCCATAGTTAACTGGTAGTATAACCTCCGCACCTAGCATAGTAGGAGGCACAACTCTAGCTGAATTATTCGGTATATGCAGCGAGTGAAAACTCTGATACTGTGTTAATATTTATTGAACGGGAATCTAGAGAATTGCGATATCCATCCGCACAAAATAAGTATATGTTGCTTGACTACATTGCTCTGCTTGTTAGTGCCGCCCGGCAACACCGTCCACCACGTGTCGGATAAAGGTCTAGACCGCGCCTTGAATATAACCTGTAGGCCTCAGCGGTAATAAAAGAGCAGATATCGCGTGGAATTGAAGAATTTGATACTACTTTAATCACATCCTGGCGATTGTGAAAAGTCGTGACGCAAGTCAAGCATGATTATGTCAGCCGATATCGGGGTTCTCTGCAGGGGTCAAGAAGATTGATTAACACAAGTCAACGAAATAATGGAGTCGTTTTCCGGTTCAATGAATCATCTTGAAATCGAGGGGGAAAATCCTGTTGTCAGATCGCATAAGTATTGGTCGTTTGGAGTGCGATATCCGAAGCTGTTCCGGAACCCCGGCTAAATAAGCTTTTTGGCAGAAGAAGAAACCAGAACCGCCATGGTTCGCGCACAAAAGTTGTGAAATATTGTTAGAAGCCTGGCATTATCGCCGCATGCGGCTCAGAAGAGCTTGATTATGATGAAATTGACTGAAATATGGCCAGCATCAAGCTGTCGCTCATTTCGACACGTAATTCGCACTCTACTTGTCAAGGTGCCGCGTATAAAGCAGGTATATCCCTTGAAAACGACTCTGAAATTTTTACCCCTTCTTGCAAATCTTATACACTGGGTTTTTTAAGACATCTTTTCTAAAGCAAAATGCGTTTCGGATCGCAGATCGCCTGGCTTTTTGTCGCTGGAGGCGCCCTCTCCTCGGCGGCCAGCAGCTCCAGCTGCTCTCTCACTTCTAGTGACACAGACGTCCTTGAGTACACCTGGGCACTGTCGAACTTCCTGAACTCGTTTTATCAGACTGTTCAGCTCAACCAAAGTGTTGCCTCCTTGGTGACCAACAGCACCAGCGGCTCTAAGGCTCTCGCAAATCTCGAGGGCATTGTTCACGCCGACAACCTGACTGCCGAGGCTGTGAGAGAGGTCGGCTCCCAGGCCCCCGATTTCAAGGAGCCTTCATGCCAATACACCTTCCCTCCCGTCAGCAGCATTCAGTCGTTTGTCAAGTGGGCCTATCAATTTGAGTCTACCCTCAGTGGCGCTTTTATTGGTGCCGCTGGCTACACTCAATCGCCCGAGGTCGCCTTTTTGCTTGCTCGCCTCGCCGCTGAACATTCCGCTCACGCTACCTGGATTGGTAGCCGTGTCAACTCTTCCATGTTCCAGGCAAATGCCACTTCTTTGGTCCCCGCATACGCCCCTAGCCAGGTCCTTCTGAAAACAAACGAGACTGGTAGTCTGGGAACGTACCTCGGCGACTGTGTCTCTGCTCCACAGAACCCATGCGGTGCTCTTCAGATTGGTCCGCTGGAAGCGAACATCACGTCCAGCTCTGCGGCAGGTTCCTCGTCCAGCTCTGTGGCAGGCTCCTCCACCCCTCTGACCAGCGCCTCTGCCACTGCCACTGCCACCTCGTCTTAAACGTAATAGTGCCTATAGGCGTTCGGTTTCGCATGCTGAAACCATGGTTGATTCAGATAATAAACTATTGAGCGATGGGATCGGAGTTTCAACATCTATATAATAATCAGAGGTCAGCCCGAGTGTGACGAACTGGGATAATAAACGACTAGACTGTTGGAAGGAGAGTGATATTTTGTATTTCGACATAGTAATCTTCAAGCTGATCTCAAGCAATTGAAGTCATAAGAATCAATATCTCATTATTCCCACATCGAGTGAGAGTTTTAACTATAAACGATTCCGCGGTAAATCGCATCATATGTACAAAGCATTCATCGTCATCCCAATTTGCTTTTTGCAAGAACAGAAATTTATTCCGCCCGCTCATTTCCTTCAACAGAACTTCCAGTAGATCCCTCCCCAGTTTCGAAAGTAGCATTTCCATGCTCCTTTCCTGCCTGTAAAGAAGTCAAGTCCTTAGCAGCCTCGAAGCTAAACTGGGGTCCGCGATACTCGGTTCTTCCGCGGATAAACCACCAAATTGAAACCAATGTCATCAAGCCGACAGTGATGACGCTTGTATAGTTCATGTTCTGAGCGGTGACAGGCATCACCTGGGGGAAGCAGAAGAAAACCACTGTGACGAGAATGTAGGCCAAAGAAAGGATATTGACTGCCATTCCCAGTTTTCTCCCCATGAAGAAAGGCCCAGGCACAATATTGCGACGGCCGGTCAAAACATGGGGCAGAATGGCGCCAAAATAGGACAGGGTGCTCAGCACGATGAAAGACGAGATGAGGGCCTGGAAAGCCGTGGTGCTTCCAACGTAGATACAGCCGAGGCAAGTAACTAGTGCACTCATGGCGCATGTAGCACGCACGGGGCAATTCAACGTAGGGTGAACCTGGGCAAAGTAGTTCGAAAAGGGTGTTGCGCCGTCACGGGCCAAGCTCCACCACATTCGTCCTCCGGTAACAAAGGTACCGATAAGAGTCGGAAAAGTAGCCAGGAATAACACTGCAATAAGGCCAATGGCACCGGTAGTAGTTCCTGTTGCTTGCCGGTAGATCTCAGCAGTAGGGAAGTAGCCCGAGCTGCTATCAAAAACAAGATCAATATCTTGGATCGAATAGAACAAAGCGATCAGATAGATGAAGGAGGTGCTGAAGGCCGTCAACATTTGGAGCATGATGCCCTGAGGCACTTTGACTTGTGGCTTGGGAACTAAATAGTATAAACAGTTAGAATTTGCTGTCCTTGAATTCGATTTTAGAAGACAAATCAATCGGCATTTAACTTACCCTCCTCTGACAAATGACTGATACAGTCTGGAACTCCAACGGCGAATGCAGCGTTGAGAAGACCCGTCATGAAACAAATTCCGTCGGACCAGCCACCGGTCATGTTATAGTATGTCTTCCATACTTGGGTGGAGCTGGCATGTGTCTTTGGCATGGCTGCAAGAACCACAATCGTGGCAAAGAGTCCGCACATAGACAAGATTAGTGCGAGTCGATTGATCATAGGAATGAACCTATTTCCGAGACAAACAATCGCACAGCATGTCCAATTGACGATTTGGAAGACGATGAATACCTGCCAGGAATTCCAGGTAATGTCTTCATGACGAAGCAGGTACATAGCCACCGCTTCGTTTCCCAACATGGAGCTCATCGACGAGGCCGACAGAAGCCAGGCACAGGCGTTGAGATATCCGGTGAAGAATCCAGCAGCGCGACCATGCTTGCCACTCAAGACGGTCGACCAGTAGTATACTCCGCCCGCGGAGGGCATCGAGGATGCCAATTCAGCCAACGAGGCCGAAATCGCTGTGTAGAAAACGCTGACGAGGATCAATCCATAGAGTAGAGCCATCGGGCCCCCATTCATGAGCGCCGTCACGATCGTACCACCGGTAGCGGCCCAGGAACTAAATTGCACATATCTATGTCAGTCATGATCGCGAACAATGAAATCACAAATCAACTAACTTAGCGATCACAATTCCCAAGCTTGTTACACTCCATAGTCCGAAGTTCCGCGACAGCTCCTGCTTGTGACCCAGTGCAGCTTCCTGGCGCACTGTATCTATCTCGGTGCTGTTTCTAACCCCATTCTCGCTGGCGCTGGCATGAGCCGCGTTCTTCTCAGTGACGGCCATAGTGTCACGTATGATGCAGTCAACGGCAAGTGGAAATGAGAAAGAACCAGGAACAAGATGAAAGAGAAACGAGAGAAAGAAACTCAACAGACAAAACACCTATGCCCCACAAACTAGCACGGACAGATGTCAAACTTCTTTTGAATGCCCATTTTGGGGCATAGACGGGCCCATCATTTACCACGCGAGTTTCCACGCGAGTTTCATGCTCAAGGAAATTCCCCGAGTCCAATTCAGTGTTAGAACATTTCATGCGCGAGAATCCCTATTCGCCGAGCGTAAGTGGATACATGCAGCAGAACGATCGGGAGACTGCGATGCATTCTCAAACGATCAAAGTTTTCGTCGGTATCCAGCCCGGGCATCGCCTGCACTCAGTTGAAAGTGAAAGGTCCGCTGGGCCCCGGTTTAACCAAAGCCAGACCTCTCTCTGGAGATGGACCCATTTATTAGCCTTCAGGCACATTGGGTGAAACCGGGACCTCGATTCCGATCGTATCGATTTCATGGTTCCAGATCTCCATCACGAGAAAATGATGCGAGGAACCTGACCCTGCATCAAAATGTGGCTTATTTCTTCACCAAAACGACAGCTTCGTGGAATAAATTAAATAACATCCACACAAGGGCTGTCGGCAATCGCCGTGACCTGCCGTGGCGAAGTAAAATAGCCCCCACGACTTAGCGTGCTTGGAATGCACCTAACGAGAAACGAAGGATCGAGAGCTCATCCAGGGCCAGCGACGCCCTATATTTGTCTCCACTTGTGGATCTTGCCGTCAAAGATCAGCGGGTCACGGCCCGCTGAGTTGATTAATCTTTACCCAATTGATGCGAAACATACGCAAGAAGGCGAAAGAACACATTTCGATGATTCGAACCGTCATGGAAAAAAAAAGGTGCAGGGTGTGCAAGTGTGCAGTGCAGGGATGTATCGCAATGCGTGAGATTGGGTTTTTCGTAGCTTTTCTACGAGTCATTTCTTGTAAATCCAATTGTTCCTGCTCCCAAGGTCAGACAAACCCTCCGTTCCGAGGGCTCGGCTATTCCTTCGCCGCCGATACTCGTATGTCTCTTAGGCCTCAGTGCTTCTTGGCCGCGCCGATCAATGCCCTCATAGGTGGCTCACACCATTGCTGCGTCCGGTGGAAGTTAATCAAAGCCGTAAGCCAATGAGATCCGTGCACTTCTGGACCTGAACGAACCTCTCGATCCTTGGGTAAATGGAACTTTCCCGCCGCCGCCGCCAAACTCAATTTCCTTCTGGCGGGCACTGTCTTATGTTGATTCTAACTCTCATTCTTCAAGAGCCTCCAATGGAAGGATTGAAGTCGACACTTGTGATCCTGTGAGGTAGGCGTCTGAGGACAGCAATAGTCCCATCGTCAGAATGGGAAATGTTTCGCCTACTCCGCACCAGCTTCTGGTGGAAGCGGCGATATTTTGGAGTATTGGGGCGGTTCTATACGTCGGCCGAATGTGCGTGTGATGTATCTTTGTCTAGAAGATGCCCCTCGATTCAATGTGAGCAATATGCTAACTATACTGCGTACAAATAGGATCTCGCGCTTAATGACCAACATGTCAATACAAGGGATATCATGTGCGCAAATCTAATCAATTTCCACCGTGTGGTCGGACTTGACTGACATGTCTCATCGCACATTCTAGGGGACGACTACGTTATGACTGCTACCTTTGTGAGTTCGTTCCAAGGTTTCTGCGATCAGATTTGTGGCTTTGGACTAATCTCAATTTCATCTCAATAGCTTTTCTATACGTCTCTCCTCGTATTGATCCAAGTATCGGCAAAATATGCGACCAATTTGATGGATCCAGGCGAAGTCGAGCAGATACTCACAGACCCGAAACAAGTCCACGACCGCATTCTCGGAAGCAAAATCGTGATTGCGCTGGAACAATGCATGCTTTTTTCGACATGGGGGGTCAAAACCTGTCTATTGATCCTCTACTGGCGGATAACTCAGAACCTGCCGTCTAGACTCTATGTCAAGATTCTGTCTGTTTATGTAGCGTTTGGTTTCGCTGTGATTATGATCACCTACTACGCTGTTTATTGTCGGCCCTTCTCGCAATATTGGGCGATGCCCGTGTCGAACGATCAGTGCGCCACGTACCAGCACTACTCAATCACACAGGCCGTCTTCAATATCTCATCCGACGCCTTCATGTTCGCCATCCCCATACCACTTATCGTCAAGGCCAAGCTCCCACGGCGAAGGAAGCTCCTGCTACTTCTAGTGATGAGCCTGGGACTGTTCACGATCATCGCGGCCATTTTGAATAAATATTTCAACTTCGCGTCGCCCACTACCACCGTGTACCAAATATGGTATATTCGCGAGGCTAGTACGGCGATCTTCGTCGCGAATATGATGTGCTGGTGGCCGCTTCTTCGAAAGCTATTCGGCATGAAAGCTTTCCAGTATATTACTACTCCTCGGCGATCATATCGGAAGACCGATGAAAACCATACCCGCTCGAAGACTGCTGGTTCGCACTCTGGGCGCGGCTCATTTTCGGTCACTCGGGCCTTCCATCGAACGAAAGAATTATCACTCACTGGACACAGTCATGCGGGGCGGTCCAGTCAAGAGGCAATAAATCGGTCCACAGGGGATCTTTCCGGTGATCTAGATCGGCCACAAATACCCCTTCAAGTTTGGGGGAAAGGCAACGAGAGAGGTGGTGATGTTGAGAATCTTGCGGTCCAGGAAGCGACCGTGAAGTTTGAAAAGGCGAGTGATGAGATAGACAGTCCTCGTGGTGATGGAATCTACTGCACTACTGAATTTAACATCCGTACCGATATTAGAGAGCGGGATTAGCCTCCATGTGGATTTAATATGAATATAGACTTGCATAATAAATTGGAACATTTTATAGATATTCTCATTTGAAAAAGTACAATACATGTAGTTCCGGAGTTTTCGAATATTGAATTCCATTTGATATCGATGGATGCAAAAGCAAGCCTCTTCCAAGCCGTGGGTGAGGTATAATACTCTCTTCCGTCGAATGGGAGGTGCTGATGGTCCTCTTATGTCCAGGCGCGTCTCCTCTGTCGTGTACATGGCTGTTTAGCCGTCTGTAGGGGGTAGTCTTCCAAGGCTATCGCCAAAAGATTCCAACTACCATTGACCAATCTTAGTAAGGTTGACTATTAATTTCAGAAGGTATTGATGCATAAACTAAAAGTCATAATATCATTCGGATTCTTTTCCCAAAAGCTTTGCCAACGGCAATGGCCCCAGGTCTATGGAATACATCTCCAGCGTACAACACTGAAGCACATGCAATTTTAATTGAAATGAGCCATTTACAGGTTGGCGAACTTAACACCAGCCTTCTTAGCAGTGAAGGTAGCAATGAGATCCATCAGAGGAGGGGAGAGAGCATCATAGGTATCAAGGCCGTTAGCCTTGAACTTGGAGCGAATAGCATCCATACCCTCGGGGTTATATCCCTGCTCGATGATAGAAGAAACGAAGCCAGCGAATTGAGGCTCTTGCCAGCCCTTCTGCTTAGATAGCTCGGCGTGAACGAAGTCCAGGCCGTGGAAGGGGTGAGCCTGCTCGATGCGGCCGTACATGTGGACGCCGCAGTCGGAGCAGGCGTGGCGCTGGATGACGGCGGAAGGGTCGACGATCTTGAGCTTGGAGGCGTTGGCCTCGACGGAGAGGTTATCGCGGGGAATGACGCCGACGATGGAAAAGAGGGCACCTGCTGGCTTCCAGCACTTGGAGCAGCCGCAGGCGTGGTTGTGGGCGATGTTGCTCTTCAGGGCGACGACGACTTGGTTGGAGGGGCAGCGGCATTGGAGGCTTCCTCCGGGGAAGTTGGGGTCGCCCTTGGTGACGCCGTTGTCGACAAGAGGGTGGATGGAGGCCATTGTGAAGGTTAGGAGGTTTGCTTGGGAGGTGTAAGGTTTTTCAAATTGAAGTTCGGAAGATGAGAACAGGAGAACTTGAAGTAGAGTTGAATTGCGCGTAGGGGTATATATATCAACAAATGATTTTACTTTGTACCTGGATACAAAGCTGAGCAATCTCTAGTGGAGTGTTGTACAAATGCTGTGAAGTGCAGGGCATCCAGTCGGATAACTGCATACCCCTCATGAGGGGAACGGGCACGGCTCCGGGGTGGAGACAAACCGGGGTCGAGCCGGGTTCCAGGATGGACTGGATTGGAGCAGAACGCGCTGATAACGCGGAAACATTCCCGATGCTCCCGACCTCCCCACGATTTCAGCGCTGGCGTGATCCCGCCCAGTTGCAGGCATTGCGGGGCGGGGACTAAATCGAGTAAGAGAATCCTCAAGGATGAGGGGAGCAAGGTGGTTCTCCAATTGATAAGTTTTCTTTATGGTTCCATGCTTTGCGAATGATCCTGTCTGAGGCGGGTCGTCGTTGTTAACATCCTAGTCGGGGGAGGAATCTGGATTAGGCGGAGATGATTGAACTGAAAATATCATGGCCGGCGAGAGCATTCCCGGACTCCCGTCTTGGAGACGGGATCCAGTCAGTTGAGATTGTTGAATGTTTCGCATCCATGGCAAGAATGGAGGGAAGACGAATGCAGATTGAGAATGCGCGACTTGGCGATTGAATGCTTTATAGGCAAGTGAAGGCGCCCCAAAGGTCCTCTCAAGGTTCAACCTTGGTGGAAAATGGGCACTTATCCGGGCTTCCAATGGAAGAGCAGAAGAGGAGAGGTTGAAAGAGGACTCGGAGAACCTTGAAAGAGAAGAGACAACCCACGCCTGAGGAATCAGGCAGGTATGGTATTGACCTTAGGGACTGAGGGAACCCAAGGAAAGAGCTACTGCTTATCTTATCGGACGCGGGGATGCACGTGGGGTTCCTTCCTTTTGAAGAAACAAAAATAAAACAAGGCGGAGGAAGGAGCAACCTGCACTATTACAGCATTACAGAGCATCACCCCGTGATATCAACGGCAGACAACTTCTCATTTTATTTCATTTTCTTCTTCTTCCTCTTCTACCTCTCCTTCTTCTGCTCTCTATTCTCCCCAAAATGACACGCTCTCGAGAACCACCGCCAGCAACCCAGCAAACACTTGGAAATGACGTCACGGGTCACCAAGAACTCCAGGCCGCGGGCACCATCCAGGTACGCGATTTGCGGTACAGTCGGTATAAATGATCATTTTTTGATTCTTTGGTCGGATAGCGCGTGTATCGGGGTTATCGAACTCGACGGGAATTGCAAGGCAACAATCTCACTGCTGCCAGTCGGTGGATGGAGGTGAGAGGTCTCCCCCCCTCTCTCATGGCGATATACTTCATTTCGACCATAAAGCTGATTGATATTGAACCATACCCCAGAAAACACACCAACCATCCATCCAATATCCCGAGAATCTAGCACCCACCGAACGTGACTCCGCTCCAAGTCCGGCGCGCAAAAATTGGCAACGAGCGGTCAGCGTAGCCATCCAAGCTGGAGCCACCGGCGACTCTACACCTTCGGCTCCGCCGACGAGAAATGATAATTCAAATCACCGTCAGGAAAAGCGGGAAGTGACAAAAATAATGGACTTGCCTTATTTCCTCGAAATGGTCGACGGAAAACACAGGCATGGGAGCCACCTTCGTGCTTACCATGCAGTTTGGAAGGATTCCCCTTCGAGCGAGAACTTCTTCTACTGGCTTGATTATGGCGAGGGGAAAGATGTGGAAGTTCCACGATGCTCCAGGGAAAAGCTTGAAAGAGACCGAGTCCGCTATTTATCCCCGGAGGAGAGACTGAAGTATCTGGTCAAGGTGGACGATGACGGAATGTTCCGCTGGGCGAAGAATGATGAACTTGTTCAAACGAATAGCAAGCGATTCAAGGATAGCATGCAAGGAGTTGTTCATGTACAAGACGGTGCCACGCCATACAAAGGAAACATAGAGACATCGACTCCACACTCCCCTTCGCCATCCTCATCCCCATCCCCATCCCCACCAGCAACTTCTTCACCAACTGCTGTTGAAGAACCCGCTGTTGAAGATAAGGAAAACGACGACCCACGACTAACGACGCGCGAGGATTATGAGTTGAACAAGGCAGTCAGCAAATTCTCTCGCATTAAGCCCACTGCCATCTATGATCACTTTGCTGGAAGCTTTTCGACAAAAGACGACATGTGGATATTTGTGGGTATCTCTCTCTATTGTGATGAACATGGCTGACGTTATAATGCAGGTTGCCGATACATCATTTCGAATCTACATCGGCATCAAAGAGCCCGGTGCCTTTCAACACTCCTCCTTTCTCCGCGGTGGACGGATTTCGGCAGCCGGTATGCTCAAAATCAAGAATGGTCAGCTACGCAGCCTGGCGCCGTTAAGGTAAGTCTCTCTCTGCTCAAAAGAGTCGATTCCTTCAGCCGTACATGAAACTCATATTTCCCACAGCGGACACTATCGCCCACACTTAGCCAACTTCCGAGCCTTCCATCACTCCCTCCAAGAACGAGGTGTCGATCTATCTCGCGTCTCGATTAGCAAATCCTACGCGATCTTGGCAGGCATTGAGGGATACACCATTACGAAGAAGAAACTCCACAACGCTCATGAAAAGCTAGATACTGCCAAAGACACTACCAAAGATAATGTCAAAGAGAAACTTCAAAAGCTTCATCTTTCCGGTCTACAGGGTTCAAAGGCAAGCGAGGGTTGAAAATTGGAGATCGAATTTGCCTGATATACGTCCGATGTATGAGTGGCCCCGAGAAGCATAAGCCTCACGGAAGATGGTGACTTAGGCCGCTCAGCACACATCAGTATACCGGCAAACTGCCGAATCTTATTCCACTTTGGTGGTCGGAAATATGCTAAACTTCTGAAACTGGCGGCCTCACACAACGCACACTACCTGACCTCCCTTCGAGAATGTAACAAACATCCATACGACCCAATAACCCGTGCCAGACCAACCTTGTTTCGCCAAGTCGGCTTCCTTCAAATTAGAAAGAACAAGGCGAATGGGAAGTGAAAAATTCCGGCTGTCAGGCCGGGACATGTCAACAAAATGGGAAAGAAACATGGTATAAGTCACTAGTCCCAAGAAGGCACTCGTCTCAGTCACGCGGGTGCCGTCGGCTGCTCACCGTCTAGGAAGAGGCTTTGATGACTATTAATATTCCTGCTGGTTCAGGAAATCAATTTGCTACTCGAGCGAATGCTTCTATTCTTGATTATACACGAGATATGCCCAAACTTAATGGAAAACTCATTCGCATACTCATGAAATTATGCAAATAAACAGAAATCACCTGTGATTCAATAGCCAATGTTCTCGATCTAGCCTATAGGAAAATATAGCGTCTCCTCTTCATAAATGCATTATTCAACTAGTGGAAAATTGCTTCAAATCCGTGACGACAGCTTCCCTACGGTCTCATGCAGGACATAATCGTGGCGCTTGGTCTTGCTTCGCACACGCTCTCCATCTTGTGGAGTCACATATCGGGCCTCTACGGCGGGATTATAGCCAACACCAGATGCCTTTGAAACTTCAACATCAGAAACTGCTCGACCTTTCTGGCCATCTGCCCGTTTGTAAACGGTCACAACCACTGCTCCACCCAGCCCTAGGTTATGCTGCAATGCGACATCCGCCCCTTCAACAAATCGATTATTCGCCCAACCTCGAAGTTGCCAAGTAAGCTCGGCACATTGTGCCAGACCTGTAGCACCAAGCGGATGACCTTTGGATATTAACCCACCGGATGGATTAATGACAGGACCCCGACCGCCATATGTAATATCTCCACGGCGGACCATCTCGTGTGCCTTCCCAGGTTCCGAAAATCCAAGCCCATCGAGCAATAGCATTTCATTCGTGGAAAAGCAGTCATGGAGCTCACAGACTTTAATATCTTTCGTTTGAACCTGAGCCTCCTGCATGGCTAACTTGGCAGCATCGCGGGACATGTTGAACCCGACAAGATCAATGGCGCTTCGAGAGTATACCTCGGGTCCATCAGTAAGCATCTTCTGGCCTGCCATCAAGATTGCTTGGGAGCGCAGATGTGGACGTGCGTCAAGGAACTTTTGGGAGACAATCACAGCTGCAGCTGCGCCGTCACTGGTTGGAGAGCATTGAAGCTTGGTAAGGGGGCCATACACCGGTGTGGAGTTGACGATCTCGTCAAGAGAGTAGGCAGTCCGGAACTGAGCGTACGGGTTCTTCTGTGAATGCTCATGGGAGATTCGGGCGATTTCCGCAAAGTCCTCGGCCTTAGCGCCGTATCTGTCGAATGAGATGATTAGTGGCAATTCTTTCTAATTGTTACGAAAATGAGGTACCTACCTTGACATGTATTCCTGTCCAGCATTTCCAAAATATTGCGCATTTCGGGGCGAGTCATGTTTGCCGAATTCATCCTCCATCATCTTTGTAGAAGGGCCAAGTGGACTAGGGCGATCATCCCATACGCTCTTGATGGAACCTGGGCGCATCTGCTCGAAACCGATCACCAGAACACAATCTGCGAGGCCGCCTCTGACCATCTTCCGCGCAAGATGCAAGCCTGTTGACCCGGTCGCACAGGCATTGTTCACGTTGTAGATCTCGATTCCAGTCATGCCAAATTGGTAGAAGATTCTTTGTCCTATGCCGCATAATGGTCAGTTCCCCTCTGGTCAAGACCGACTTTACGATAAGCTTACCAGAAGTAGTATCTCCATAGCAATAGCACGCGATTCCCGCCTCGACAGAGTCATAATCAATCTTCGCATCCAGCATCGCTTTCACTCCTGCTTCATAACCCAACTCGGGATATTCACGCGTGCGACGGGGCTTGAGGAACTGGGTCAATCCCACACCCAGCACGTACGCATTTCCTGACGAGTTTTGTGCCATGGCTATGCCTGATGGTATAATACCTGTGAATGAAAGTAATTAATGATCTGCAATCCGGGGTATCGATGTAACTAAATAAAGTGGGTTGTGATAGCCGAGAGCTCCGAGGCAAAACTGCTCTCCCCGCATTTTCACATCTCGTCTGCAACAATCAGCCAGCTCCGAGTCCATTTGGGTTTAAGTTCACCTTGTGCCGTGCATAACTTTCTTTTGCCATAAAGGCTATATCAGGTCTTTTATTCTCACGTCTTTTCACAACTCATCGCACCTCGCCCAGCTTAGTACGTGTACTCGTACCTTTCTGATCTCCATCGTCTGGCCATTCGACAGTCACAGAGGCTAAAGCAAAAATGACCGATTCATTACAAACACAACCTCCCCCAACAAGCTTCTACCAGCTTTCTTACCCCAAGCCTGGGGTTATCCTAGTGACCATCAACCGGGAAAAGCAACGCAATTCTCTGCCCGCTGAAGCACACTGGGAAGGCCATGCATTATTCTCATGGTTTGATGAAGAGCCATCTCTACTGGTCGCAGTGGTCACCGGCGCAGGCGAGAAGTCGTTCTGCGCCGGTCAAGACTTGACCGAGCAAGCTACTTCGCGTCGCGGACCTAAGAGTGCGGCCCAACAAGCTGTCATGAACCACCCTCCCAGCGGATTTATGGGTCTCAGCCAGCGAAGAGGAAGAAAGCCTGTTCTGGCGGCCGTCAATGGCTTTGCACTCGGTGGTGGGTTCGAAATTTGTCTAAATTGGTACGAATAACTCCTCACGATCGACTTCCTGCTATACAAAATACTAACGAGACTTGCCCTAGTGATATTATCGTCGCATCTCCAGAGGCTCAATTCGGGTTACCAGAAGTTGCTGTGGGCCTGTACGCAGCAGCAGGGGGTCTTCCTCGACTGATGCGAATCGTGGGACTGCAACTCGCTTCCGAGATTGCAATGACCGGTCGCCGACTCTCCGCCCAAGAGGCTCTAGACTACCGGTTGATAAATCAAATCTCGAAATCCCCTCAATCCGTCGTCGAAGAATGCATCGAAATGGCAGTCCGCATCACCAGCTTCTCGCCGGATGGGATTATAGTTACTCGGCAGGGATTGCGGGAGGCTTGGGACAATCCAAGCGTGGAACATGCAACTACGCGAACAAGACATGAATATGTGAATAAGCTCGTTGCCGGTGACAACTTCAAGATTGGCGTCGAGGCGTTTGCCATGAAGAAGAAGCCCAAATGGGTCCCATCACGTCTATGACGTAGTAGGGGGTTATGTATCACAGCGAAGAGAAATGAGCTTGTGATTTCGTTATTGTAGCCAGTTAGCATTGAATTTAATACCACTAGAAATATGGAAATAATTTAAGCTATCCTCTTCCTCTGCGAAATTACTTTGGAGTATTTTCTCACAGTCGCAAGCTAGACATTCGCTGCCATCGGCATCCCCCGACCCTGCCATATGCTCAGTTCATAACTTTTGCTCGGGCCGAGGATGTGTCGATCCCCACACCCCTGTGCCCAGGTGTCTGAAATGCGGGATGAAAAGCAATGGATAAGCCTCGACCATAGCCTATCAATATCAGTATCCAACAATAATCGATCACCAGTGCAAGTCTGCAACCATGATTCCAGTTATCATCGGCGTTGCCGACATCAAAAACCGATCGGCCAAGCCTGAGGATGCGAAAGAACCGGCGACTTTGATGCTGGAATCCATCAACGCAGCCATCAACGATGCAGCCAACTCAACAACGACTGAAGCAAAGCTACGGTCCAGTATTGACAGTATCGATGTCGTAAAGACCTGGACATGGCCATATTCAGATTTACCTGCACTTCTAGGAGAGAAACTGGGCGTGCAGCCAAGACACAAAAGCTACACTGACCACGGTGGAAATCAACCGGCGAAGCTCTTGGACGATGCTGCGAGGCGTATCGCGACTGGAGAGAGCCACGTCGCTGTGATAACGGGTGCTGAAGCTCTTGCGTCTTGTAAGTAGTTTTTTCCGGAGTGGGTTTGTATTTGCTGACATTTATTAGTGGCTGGTTGTGTCAAGGAAGGTAAAATGCCACCTCCTGGATGGACTACCGGGCCAGAAACCGAGTCAGTGACGGATGTCTTTACTCCAACCGGACGGGAACTCACGAAGAGTAAGTCTCGAGCTGTTCCAACCCAATCATGCTGTATCACTCTGTTGACAAAGTTTAGATATCGGAGGCATTCACTCAGTAGGAGCCCCAATCCACATCTATCCACTGTACGAAAATGGATTCCGAGCCCATCGTGGTCAATCAATCGAACAAAACCATGAAGAGTCCGCCAGTCTTTACGGCAATTTCAGCGAGGTCGCGGCGTCGAATCAGTATGCGTGGAACTATGGCCTGAAACCAGAAACCGCGAATTCAATTGGGACGATCTCCAAGAAAAATCGAATGATTTGCTTTCCATGTGCGTTTCTTTTCATTTAAATTCAAGGTAATAGATTATTGGATAATCTGACATGTCATCCCCAGATCCCCTCTTGATGAACGCATTCAATACGGTCAATTTGGGCGCGGCTTGTATTGTTACTTCAACCGATCTTGCGAAGCAACTTGACATTCCAGAAGATAAATGGATATACCCTCGTAAGTAAAAAGAACCCCGTGGAATAAATTTTGGCTAATCAATTGATATTAGTCGGTGGTGCTGGATTTAGGGAACGCGACCTATGTCAGTATTTCCCTTCGATAATGTTTCTAACGGTGAAATATTTACTAACTTCGTATAGTCTGGGAGCGACCAAACTTCTTCGAAAGCTCGGCAATCTCCCAATCGCTTGACAAATGTCTGGAACTCAGCTCGCTGAAAACAGCAGATATTGATATCTACGACATGTATTCGTGTTTCCCCATCGTTCCAAAACTCGCATGCCACCATCTTGGACTTTCAATTACTAAACCAGAGAGGCCAATCACTGTTCTCGGTGGTTTGACCTCATTTGGAGGTGCTGGAAATAATTATTCCATGCATGTGAGTTTTATCCTTTTTTGATTATATGGAGGATATGCTAACTTGAAAGGCCATCACCGAAATGGCTCGCCAACTTCGCGGAGGCTCTGCTCGCAACGGCCTTATTCTAGCCAACGGCGGTTTCTTGTCATATCAGCATGTGATTTGTATCTCGAACAGGCCGCGAAGAGATGGAAGTCAATACCCAGACAGCAGTATTTTCAATACTACGATCCCCGATCCCATCCCGCCTATAGATGCCGAAGCAGAAGGGAAGTCCCAGATAGAGGTAAGTGCATCCTGCTGCTGCTAGGACTCCTTCTGAACTCAAAGTGATCTTAATTCTAATACTAAAAAGACATATACGGTTGAATTCGGCCGTGATGGACGTCCGACTCTTGCGCATATTGTAGGCCGTCTGTCGGGGAGTAATCATCGATTCTTGGCCAACCATGGCGATGAAGAAACTCTGAATCGACTCGCCTCTAGGAGTGATGAGCCGATTGGAAAGACAGGTAGAGTGGTGCCTGACTCTGCTGGAGAAAAGGGACAAAGGAGGAATCTTTTCTATCTGGATAGTAATGCCCGGTTATAAGCAAGCCGGTGCTTGTATGTTATATCAGATCTTGTATTTTCTCTACTGGTAGTCACTAGTAGTATCCATGGATACTTCTGGCTCTCGGGAATAAAGCAAATCCACATATTAGCTATACAGATTATAGGGACAATAACAATATGTAAATCTCAAAGACCAGCTTCATTGATTTATACGCTCATATAGGCGACTGAATTATGAATTTTGTGACTTCCGAGAGAAATGCTATACGATCCTCATTTAATGCTCGGCGCCGCTCGGCGTGCCCCGCATCTCTCCTCCGAAATCTACCCCATTGTCTCCATATCTCTCATAATAAGCAGCTGGGTCTGCCCAATACAACCCAAAGGCCGATGAGAGCAAAGAAAGTACATTGATTGCTGCCGTTACAATCGACACGGCTTGTGCATAATGGCGGCGACTCTCTTGAGATTAGTAGGTCATAGTACCCACACAGCTATTTGCGCATACACTCACCAGCTCTAGGTCAGAAGAAACCATTTGGGGACCCCTTATTCCTTCAGATTCCAGTCGCATCACTCGCAATTTGCGCGTCTCCTGCATGCGCGTGCCACGGAGTTCTTACAAAATCAAGACCCAGATCTCTCTGATTCCCAACGCACTGTACGAGAGGCCGTCGGCAAGATCTGCTCGGATTTCCACGATGAGTACTGGGCCCGAGTAGACGAGTCGAAGAAATTTCCAACGGAGCTTTATGACGCGTTAGCAAGCCAGGGCTGGTTGGGCATCTGCTTGCCACAGCGTTATGGAGGTTCTGAGCTCGGCATTTCCGAGGCAGCAGTGATGATGCAGACGATTTCAGAATCTGGCGCTGGAATGACTGGTGCTTCATCTATACACATGAATATCTTCGGCCTAGAGCCGGTTGCAAAATTCGGGACGGAAGAGCAGAAGGAAAGGTGGCTACGGCCCTTGATCGCCGGCCGCGAGCGAGCCTGTTTTGGAGTCACAGAGCCAAACACCGGTCTTGACACGCTGAAGCTACAATCTACAGCTCGTCGAAATGGCGATGGATACATACTCTCAGGGCAAAAGATCTGGATTTCTACGGCACAGCAGGCAGAAAAAATCCTAATACTGGTCCGCACAACACCCCGCGATCGGGTACAAAAGCCATCGCAGGGATTATCCCTATTTTACACCGATCTTCAAGTTCCTGAAGTAGAGATCACGGAAATACCTAAGATGGGCCGTGCTGCTGTCGACACCAATACTCTTTTCTTTGATGAGTGGCATGTACCGGAAGTCGATCGTGTGGGACCAGAGGATGAAGGCTTCAAAATGATTATCCATGGAATGAACGCCGAGAGGATCTTGATTGGCGCCGAAGCACTCGGGTTGGGCTTTGCAGCTATACGCCGAGCGGCATTATATGCTGGTGAAAGGAATGTATTTGGCCGTCCTATAGGACAAAACCAGGGCGTTCAACATCCCCTTGCGGAGAGTTGGATGAAACTTGAGGCTGCTCGTATGATGATTTACCAAGCGGCTCGTCTATACGATGAGGGCTACCAGGGCGGGGAGTATGCGAATGCTGGGAAGTACCTGGCTGCTGAAGCTGCATTTGAAGCCTGTGAGAGAGCGATACTTGCTCACGGGGGCATGGGGTACGCGAAAGAATATCATGTAGAGAGGTATCTCCGTGAGGTTTTCATCCCTCGTATCGCCCCTGTGAGCCGGGAGATGATTTTTAACTACATTGGGGAGAGGGTGCTTGGGCTACCTAAATCATACTAGATTTCTAAGTCGTGGAATGAAGGGAAGGAATAAAAAGAATTTGAGTCTAGAAAATCAAATGGATTGCAAGATGATCTCATCATTCATTCATCAGGACACTCTCAACTTGAAGTCTAGCATACAAGAGCCACGCTACGATTGTCTTTTCATGAATTTATCTTAACAGCTAATTCAAAACTAGTATATTATATATTCGGTGAATTTCGGAGTTATGGATCTTCGGTCAGGCGAAAGTACCGCGGCCCCGACGACAGCGTGAAATCCAGCAGGTCGGCTTTATGCGGGGGAGGCCTCCTCGGGATTTCCACATCGCACTATTTTTACCACGAGCACTCCCATTCAATCCAAAGCTTGAAATTTCATATTTCTCGGATCATGGCCAGCATAAGAGGATCATCAAATCGCATCTGTTTTGTCAAACAATTTTCGCGCGCATCGAGGAATGTAGGATTCCGCATCACCCCGCCTGCAATCACATTTCGAAGACAGCAACGGTGGATCAATAGCAGTGCTCAGAACAAAGGTCCTTTGGATGGCGTTCGTATCCTGGACCTGACTCGTGTGTTGGCAGTTCGTCTCAATTCCAGCTAGTCGGAAATTTCCGAGCTAACTTATGTAGGGCCCTTTCTGTACTCAAATACTTGCTGATTACGGGGCCGACGTGTTGAAGGTTGAAAATCCAAAGGGAGGGGTGCGTTCTTTGCATTATTTATGTCGTGGATTGACGTGCAAAATTAACAACTCCTATTAGGATGATACGCGAAGGTGGAAAACTGCCGCAGAAAAAGACATTTGGAAATCCACCGAGAATGATATTTCAGCTTACTTTTGCGGTGTGAACCGCAACAAACGTTCGATCACTCTGAACTTCAAGGAAGAGAAGGGCCGCGAAGTTTTGTTCAGACTTGTAAAGAATGCGGATGTTTTGTGCGTCAAATTCCCATTAATATTTGCTTGCGCTTTTTCTGACCACGTCAAGAGTCGACAATTTCGTGCCAGGAAAAATGGAGGAACTGGGAATTGGATACGAAAAACTTCGCTCCATCAATCCCTCAATTATCCATGCTAGTGTCTCCGGTTTGTTTACCTAAATTCGCCTGTGACCTTCAGCTAAGAGTATGGCAGGTTACGGAGCAAGCGGCCCGTACGCCCATCGCGCGGGGTACGATGCGATAGCTGCAGCAGAGGCGGGTTTGCTGCACATCACTGGTGAAAAGGACGGTCCTCCGACTCGACCAGGTCTAGGTCTTACAGACATGAGCACAGGACTATATCTCCACGGTGCGATCCTGGCTGCGTTGTTTGCTCGCCAGCAAAACGGCAAAGGGCAAAAGATCGACGCGTCTCTTTTTGAAAGTCAAGTATCATTGCTATCCAATGTCGCAATGTCTTGGCTGAACGGAGGAGTGGAAGCTCAGCGATGGGGCACAGAGCACCCTAGTATAGTTCCATATCAGGCATTCCAAACCAAGGATTCGTACATCGTCCTCGGCGCTACAAATGATCGCCAATATCAGGTCCTTTGTCGACTGATGGATCGACAGGATCTCGCAGAAGACCCTCTTTTCGCCAGTAACGACGCTCGGGTGGAAAATCGGGATAAGCTGATGAAAACCCTGAAAGCTATCGTTAGGCAAAAGTCAACAGACAAATGGCTTCAAATCCTCGAGGGCAGCGGAATGCCATACGGGCCAATAAACACCGTAGAGAAGGTGTTCTCCCACCCCCAGACAGACGCTAGAGGAATGGTTCACAATATACCCTACAGTGCAGCATCCTCTGGGCAGATTAAAGTTCTTGGTTCGTTTTGCTCCTCATCTCTGTGTTGCTTTCTACTGCCGAGGTCATTTGATACATCTAGTATAATTACTGACCATCACCGAAGGGTTTCCCGTTAAGTTTAGCGAAACAAGACCACAAGTTCGAACTGCGCCACCTGGATTGGGTGAACATACAGAGACTACTCTCAGCGAGCTTGGCTTCACACAACATGAAGTAAAAGAAATGCGTGCCAATCAAATTATCTAACGTACAATCGAATACTTCAGAGTAATTCTCGGGTTTCCCTGCATGGCGACCTTGCGATTCTGGCAATTATTAGCATCAGTTGTATGTGAAAATGAGCTTTAGCTAATTTCAGCGCCCAAGAATATGTAGAATTTTTCAGTTGAGACTGTGTAAATCACTAATTCCTCTAATGCGTGATTGTTTGTTCTTGGCTAGACGGGCCTGGACTAGGTTAGAATCAGAAGTACATTTTCAAAAGCAAAGATAGCTTTCTGTCAACCGTTTTTTGTACTACTTATCATGCAGAAATTTCCGAGACAATGCCGGAAATGAGAGCTGTCAGTGGGGGAAGACTTCCGAGCACCTGTGGCTGGCTGTAATAGGAGCTCGTGCCATGAACCCGTTCGCGCCCACCACTCAGCCTTCATGCAGCCTCGGAGGTGACAACGAACGAGCCCTTCTCATGAGCGGGCTGACCGCATAGTCCAGCTCAATCCGAGCCAGTTGACAGTAAATGCGGCCGCTATTGGTCAGTTTCAAATTGGGCTGCAGTGATCCGTCTGGCTTTACAATGGATCGACAGCATCCGGTGCCGCTCAGCTTGTCGCCAAATATTTCCCTTTGCTAGATCAGGAGCAACAGGGCGGCTCCTCACGAACAACGGGATAGTTAATCCTTGAGGCTTGCATCGAGTGTGATGCTAGTGGCATATGCTACAATCCTTTCAATTCACCCATCCACCAGAGCGACTAGGAAGCGCTTGACATGGTGGCAGGTCAGTCACTCCTTGGAAATGAAAGTATTTATAAAGGTAAAGCCCGGTCTCAAGGCCGCTGCGAGGACCAGGTTTCTTATTAACACCAGCGCGAATGCACCTCTTCGGTCGCCTTTCCCGAAAATCATCCAACAGACAGATCCATTCATCCGTCGAGTCTCTTGGCAGCATGGTTAACATCCAAGAAGTTGGCCCATTTTTCTATCTAACATACCCTCGATTTCCTGAGAAGGATTCTGATCCTAGCGATGGGCTGGACCGCAGGGTGTATGTTCGTCAGAACATAGATGAATGGAGTGGGAAAAGATCAAACAAACGGCAGGTGGATCTATTCATCATGGCCATGGAGAAATTCCAGAAATTGGATCCTCACGATAAGATTTCGTATTTTCAAATTGCTGGTATGTCATTTGCATCGCACATAGAGCCAATCCATTGACATTTGCGAGGTATTCATGGACAGCCTTTTGTTCGCTGGGATGACAACAGTCGCGAGCCGATGATAAACGGCTACTGTTTCCACGCACATATTCTGTTTCCTATATGGCATCGGCCATATTTGCTTCTATTTGAGGTGAAATTCCAAGGCCAGATCTACTAGCTTGGGAAAGAGGAATACTAATGATGCCAATAGCAAGTAGTCTACGACATCATGATTCGGGATGTAATCCCGCAGTTTCCCAAGGAGGAAGAGGCAGGTTGGCGTGAACTTGCCGACTCCTGGCGTCTTCCGTTCTGGGACTGGGCAAGAAATGGCCGCGTGCCAGATTTGGCCAAGTATCCTACTATCACGGTTCCGAATCCGAAGGGGGGAGTCAAGCGAATCAATAATCCGCTGTTCCAATTCCGCATGCCAACCGACAAACCTATGCGCAGTGAGGGCGTTGGCACCGAAAATACTTGGGCCGATGATGCAGAGCAGGAAGAGTATAAAAATGTGGGCATAAGTGGTCCCCCAAGAGGATCAATAGCAGAGAGTGAACTAACAGATAATAGTTTGGAAATGCCATAGGAACGAGTCGATGGCCAGACGAGGAAGATCAAAAGCCGACAAGTGAAGGCTGGAGACATGGTGTCGTCAATAACCGTAAAGTGGCTGATGCTTTCAATTCACACATGGGATACAATGAGAAGAACCATGGCGCATCTGCGGAGATGGTTTACCGGCTTCTCACAATCCCAATGGACTTCACGACCTTTGCTAGTACAAATCCTACATCTAAAGACCAAAAGGTGGATGAGGATCTGAACATCGAATATGTGAGTCTGATCGCGTTTCTGTGCCGAAATGCCGACTAAACTTGTTATAGATACACAACAATATTCATGGTTGGACTGGGGATGCTGGCCATATGGGGAATGTGCCTGTCGCCTCCTTTGATCCATTATTCTGGTTGCATCACTGGTGAGGCGCCGCAATATTCTTCCCTTAATTTGATCTATTATATGAGACTAACTACATTTTCTCCCATCTATAGTAATATTGACCGTATTTTTGCTCTTTGGCAAGCTCTAAATCCCGATAAGTTCCTCGACAAAATTCCTCCCGACAATTCCAAAATCACAGACTCGCACGGCGAGGAGCATGATGTCAACAAGGACACACCACTGCAGCCCTTCCGAAATGATCCTCGGGGGAACTACTGGACTCCTGATGGCGTTCGACACACTGTTAACCTGGGGTATACATATCCCGAGCTCCAACGATGGGAGACTAAATACTCCCAACAGGATAAAGCTTTCAATGAAACTCTTTACGTGGAAGATCTGACAGCCCAAATCAACAAACTATATGGTGTCTCCAGGTCAGTGGTCTTGGATCCGAAAGCGCCCGCTCCAGATGGCGTAGAACATATCGATGGCGGTCTCAAGATTACTGAATTCGGATTCAGCATCAGGTTCTTGAAGTAAGGTCCCCTAAAAGTAGTCTATGTATGGAATTGAAGCTGATAAATACCAATCAGGTACGCTTTTGGTGGTCAGCCCTTCTGGATCAAGTTGTACCTTGCCCAGGAAGAAGGTGTTCAGGCACCGATCACAGACTTGATCGCAGAAGTGTATAACTTCAGCCAGAGACCAGAGCTAGATGGCTCAACTGTCTGTGGAAATTGTAAAAATGGCCAGACAGTCAAGATCAAATCTACTGCGTATATTCCAATTACACCAGTTCTTTATAAACTCTTGAAGGATGGTCGGAAGTTGAAGACACTCACTCGCGATGAGGTACTGTCATTCTTGAGAAATCGTGTATACTGGAGAGTAGTAAAGGTACGATATTGGATTTTTTTTTTCTTGAATATTCGGAGCTAAAGTACTAATCCATTATCAGCACGGCAAGGAAATGCCACGTTATGAGGTTGAAAAACTCGACCTGGAGATAATCGGAAGTAGCAACGACACGAAGTTCTTCGAAAATCCTGCTCTACCACCGGCATTTGATAGTTTCAAAGAGGAACCCACGATCAGCGGTGGTGCTGACGGCAGCCTTAATCCGGAGCTCAAGCAGCCTATCATTCCAATTCCCCCTCCACGGTAAGTACCCGATCTCAACCTTCCTAGACGCCAGAGAATGGTTATTAACAATATCAACACAGTCCCGTGCGACTCAAGGCCAACCTTCCTCTTCATAGCAGCTTATATTTCCAAAAACAGCTCAAAACTGACAGCGTCATTCTCCTGGAATCCGATTATGTCGACCTATCCAAACCTGCATTCGGCGTTGACATGACTCAAATTTCCATCACAGATGATGTCGGAAATACAGTTTTCCATATTTCAATCCGGCGGGGCCAAGGTCAGATTATATTCAATGCTAAGGTCAAGGGCTCTTGGGGAGAAGAAGAAAGTATCAATTTAGATCATCGATTCCGAGCAGGTGAAGAAGGTGCAACAATTTTGATACATGACCAAGGAGATGGCTATGAGGTATGGATTGACTGGGTTCACGCTCTTTGGTTTGCCAAGAGAGTCAAGAATGCCGTTCCTAAGGCGATATCCTATGGCCTTGCCGATGAGAACGGGACTGCCGTACTCGCGGACGACATCGAAGTGCGCACTTATCCATCTATGAGGGCTTTGTTCCTTCAGAAGCATGAGCATGAAGAAGAGAAGCGCAATTAATGGAGGAAGGGTAGCCGGTCTCACAATCTCTCACGTTACCTTGTCGTTTGCTTTGTGTTTTAATTTATGGCGATAATAATTTAAGCTCGACCTCACTCTTATATTATCAAATGTCTTGGTCATTTATAGCAGGAGTATCTTCGCTATTTCAAGTGAAGTAAACTAGGCATATCGAAATTTAAAATCATCGCTCATCTTATGCTGGCCAGTAATAGATGCCCTTATCCACATCATCTTTCAATTCTTCTTTCACGTGCAGAAACCCGTCATGTTCCAATTTGAAATATTCACGTTCAACCAGCTCGGCCACTATGCCTCCAAATACAATCGAACCTTCAAAATTAAGATGCGTATAGTCATCTGCATTCAGATTGTAAGTATAGGCGTTTTGCGGTCCGATGGCATTGAGATAGTTAGTGCTAGCTTTATTTAGATTTATAAAACTAGCCCGGGTATTATTAGCGGCAGTAATCGTAGCTGATGTCTCATTGGATAGACTCTCAATAATCTTCGGGGTACCGGTAGAATTATCATAATTGCGACGAGACAATGGCGTGACAAGAATTGGCGTGGCTCCGGCATCGCTAGCCTCCGCCACAAACCTTTCCAGATTATTCGTATACTGACCAATTGAAATATTGGCTGCTGGCTTCTGATCATTATGGCCAAACTGGATGGTCACAAAGGGGCGGTATTCGGTGCTCGCAGTTTTTATCGTTTCCAAAACATTATCCCAATCCCCACCAGCGCGAAAGCTGACTGTGGTGGCCCCGTTATGGCCATAGTTTTGACCAGATGCTCCATTAAACAAGGTCGTGTTCAGAAATCCGTCTCCCCATCCTCCGCCATTTGAACTCTGCTTTGCAGTTGTACTATCGCCCGCTAGAACAAAGAATGGGGGCTTGGATGATTTTGAGGCCATTCGAGTAAGGAAAGGTGCCCCAGCAACTTGTGGGATGATAAAGAGCAAAGAGCAAAGTAAAAATTCCATGATGCTGTATGAAATCTCAATTTAATCGAGTTTCGAGGTTAGAACAGAGCAGTTGCAGACTTTATATCCCAAAAACCCCGAAAATTCCACCAACGGGAGAATTTTAATATACGCCGTGGAAGGCGGGCAATTTGCGGGGTAGGACAACCAGGATGGCCAAGAAACCTGAATCTCGCCAGATATTATACCGAGAAATTTCTACTTCATTGAATTTAATAGCAAAATCCATCGGGTTGAATAAACCCGATGTTTGGGTGCGCCATGCATCACACTAGTAGACGTTACATACCACCACTTGCAAGTGAACCAACTAGTTCAAATAATGGACACCGGTGGTGATTAGCTGAATTCAAAGGCTGCATAAAACTTATTCTTGACCTTTTTATTAGAATAAGTGGCCAGCTAAGCACTAATAATGTATATATGTCTAGGCAGACCGTTCCGCAAGAATCGTAGACACAACTTCCGTAGCTTTGACAAGCTCTTCTTCGTGCATAGGTCTACCAATAACTTGTATACAGCAGGGAGCGCCTTCCACGGCATCCGATTCGTCTGAAGGATTATAGTAATGTCAGAAGTAATCTTTCAAGGGGCTCAAAGTCACTCACATCGCGGCTTATACTCTACGTCTCGCACGAAGGACGCATCTGCAAGCTTGTTTGCTTTCCCATGTGGGACAATTGCCGCCGGATACTGGGATCAGGTTAGTTTAAAGGTGTATCATATCAATAAAATACAGACTCACGTCTAAAACATTCCAAAGTACAGTATATGGCACGAAGCCAAATACATCATGGGGCTGGGCAGTTCCCTGGTACCCAGGCATAATAATTGCATCCACTTTCGACTTCACCATGATCTCCCGGAACTCTTCCTTGAGTTGATTGCGTTGCTGATTCAAATCATATAGACCATCCAGTGACAATGGGGCGTATTCATACTGCATGTACTCATGGGGTAGCGAAGTCGATTTCAATGCAGGTATAGTCGGCTCGCCACTGGCAGCAATGTGCTGAAATGCAGTGCCAGATGGGTCCATTGCAAACATGCGGAATGCCAGCGCGCAAGCATCTTTGATGGATGGAGTTTGCAACGGAATTATCTCATGCCCTGCCAAACCCAGCTTTTCGGTAGCTACTTTGAGTGTTCGCAAAACAGGGGGGTGAAGAGGGAAATGCGGGTCTTCTTGGATAAGACCCAGTCTCAGTCTTGCTTTTGGTTTCACCTCGCGCCACGGTGAAAATATGGCCGTCGAATCAAAGTTCCACGGGTCATAATTAGTCACGGACTTCATTAGCAGCTCTAAGTCACGAACGGAGGTAGCCAAAGGACCAGCACATGCCCTGATTCCCAGCAGACCTTTTCGAGAAGAGCTGGTCTGGCCACCATAGGGAATTCGATCTGCAGATGGACGTAGCGCGAAGGTACCATTGCAGATAGCTGGAATTCGAATTGATCCAGCAATATCTGTTCCAATGCCGAGTACCGAGCCTCGCATAGCAATCAGCGCTCCCTCTCCGCCTGACGATCCGCCCGCATTGAGGTTTGATCGATGCGGATTGAGTGCGCGACCGAACACATAGTTGTGCGAGTCAGCGGCCTTTACAAGTCAGCTTTGATTATGATAGTTCCCATTCACTGTTGGCTCACCATCATGGTCTGTGGGATATTGGTCTTCACGTAAGGAATGCCGCCAAGCCTGACGATGATCTCGACGGCAGGCGAGTTGGATTCAACAGGGCCATTCTTGATGAATGAGGTGAACCCGATGGTAGAGCAGACACCTTTGACGTTGAAGCAATCCTGTGGGTCATTGTTAGCATGCCATTATCCAAATACCAACACTGCCTCGGATTCTTGCCTTGAAGCTGATTGGTAGCCCATGCAACGGTCCGACCGGCTGGCCTGTCTGGTGAAGATGCTCATCCAACTCCTTTGCACGCTCGAGAGCCTGGTCGAAAAAAATCTCGGTCAAGCATCGTGTCTGTAACCTGTCAAAACCCATTTCAAGTCGGAATTTTTGCGAATACTGTGAGAGGACATACCACTTGCTGCGCGATCGCTGCTCGAATGCAAAAAGCCTCGGTCACCTCATAGGCCGACAGCTCTTGTCGATGAATCTTCTCTAAGAGGGATGTCGCATCGTAATTCTCAGTTATATCCAACTGTTCAGGGGTTAAAATCCCGCAACGGCGGGGAATATCGATCACGTTGTTGCTCGCAGTTTCCGATATGTTGGTATACTCAGCTGCCAGACGCCAGGACGAGGGAATTTGGGCTGAAACTTCAGCCTGCTTCTTCTGAACGAGTATTTTCCAATTTTCAACTGCCATAGTGTTCAAGTTGTGATCAAGAGAATCTATGTATTGGCCGGGATAATGATTTATAAAGAGTGCGGGGAAATCGTCGCTATTTATCTTCACTTGGATCTGCCAGCTCAGTCTCATACATACAAAACTACGGACTTGGAATATACCAGTAGCTCAATGGGCATTTACTACGAATAGGAAGTCCACCCGCAGTATCGAATCATATCTCATATTACTAGTATATTTACTAGTACCCCTTTCTCTTACAATCCATGGATATCCATGGATTAACCTGAATACTCATGTGTCACCATCGCGCCCAATCAGCGGTTTTTGCGCGGCCCCACGCCATCAAATGGCTCTGCAACGCCTCATCGCCAATGCTTGAATCACTTCCATAATTCTCGTACTTGCCTAACTAATCCATCGTAATCACCGCGCGGAATCGCACAGTTCCCTTAACCATGGCCTCTGCACATTGGTCAGCACTTGGCCAACATCTCGGCATTATCTGAGAAAGTGACTTACCGAATGCTTCATTAGCCTTTTCTAGGGGGAAAGTCTCGATCAGACATTTGACGCCCTCAAGTTCGGTAAATTGGATAGTCTCCTCCGAGTCTAGAGCATGTCCACTGGGCCATCCATGGACAGAAAGACCCTTCGAAATCTGCTCGTGGAGTATTGTTAGCGGCCACCTGGGTATGAGGTATTAAAAAAATAGAAATCCGAGAGTAAGAACCCACCATTGCCAACGAGTCAAATGGAACCTCTCCCGCAGCTAAGAATTATTAGTATAATGTGCTTTGTCTAGGTATTTTCGGCGGACTTACTAGCGAGGAGAAGTAACTTTCCAAGAGCCCCAAGTCCCTTCATCAGCGGCGTAATGGCTTTGGCATTCGGCGCTGTCGCGACGACAAGTGCCGCACCACCGAGTTTCAGCAGTGCCTCAGCAGGATCTTCTTTGCTGCTATCGATGTATTCATGAGCTCCCAATTCTCGCACAAACTTCTCCTTCTGAGCATCCCGAGAGATGGCCACCACTCGGAATCCGAATCGGTTCGCATATTGAATGGCTAGATGACCCAACCCGCCCAGTCCTTGGATAGCAACGACTGATCCAGGCTGGATATTGAGGCGTCGCATGGAGTTGAAGACGGTCACTCCAGCACACAAGATCGGAGCATACTCAGCGGCAGGTACATGCGTTGGGATGCGAACCCCAGCCTCGGCGCGCAGAAGGCAATATTGGGCATCTGACGGGGAAACTTGATTAGTCTGATAAGTATGATCGCTTTAATGCTGGGTCTTACATCCGCCATCTTTCGTGACTCCATTGATGATGCCCTGATCGCACATTTGAAAGTTACCCTTGCGACAAGAGAGACATGTGCCTGTTTGCGTATTTCAGTCAGCACCACAATATCATTGAGACTGAATCATTATTCGGGAAAACCCTACCGTCGTGGCCTCCATGCCATGGCCCACCGATGCGATCGCCAATCTTCCATTGCGAGACGTTGTTCCCGATCGCAGCGACATGCCCAATTATTTCGTGTCCAGGAACGACGGGGCTAGTATCACCATTCCAGTGAGTAAATTATTGACAAGATTTATTATTAGAAGCCACTTTGAACTTACAATTTTCCCTTAGCCCCATAGGCTTGCGGGATATGATCAGAAAAGCAAACACCACATGCCTCCACCTTCACTAGCACCTCACCAGCTGCAGGCATCGTCAACTTGACCTCTTCAACATGCAGGGAACCCCCCGCCTCTCGAAACACGGCGCGCTTGTAGGAAGATGGCAAAGACATTGCAGTTTGGAGTTTGAGAACCAGGGATAACCTTATTCAGAGGCAAGGGATACGTTTAAAGAAACTGAATCCAGGAAGACTGAGGGTGACTTAAATAGTTCCAGATCGGTCAGGAGCAGTTTCCAGCTCATGTGGTAAATGGCGGATGTGATGACAGATTTCTATGAAACTCGCGGAGTTAGGTGCCCTTAAGCCGAAGTGCTCATCCATGCACTGATGGACAGCGGGATCGCCAATTCCGTCATTCTGACGTGTAAACTCTGAACTTATAAAAAAAAAAAAAAAACTTAAGAAAACGACTCAATGCATGCGCCAGTCAGTGCAATTTTCATGATGAAATAAAGTGCGCCGACATTCATGAATCATGACTCGTAATGGTCCTAGTTCAACCCAACGCCTAAGTCCGAGGGTGAGTCGGTCTCCGGAAAACTCAGTACGGGTGACTAGGATTATTAAGAGCACTTCTCTTAGCCGATCAGCTAATTGGAAACAGAAAGTAAAAATAAAAAATAAAAATAAAAATGCTCTGGCTTGGTTTCTCAGATTTCAAGTTCAAGTTCAGAATTGCTGCTTATACATAGAATTATCCATGGATTTTGCAGATCAGGCAAGTTTGCATGGGCTGGATGGGGCATTCCCAGGTGAGAGGCATATATTGCTCCACCTGAATCGTACAAATCACCTTGGAAGGCTTGAATTCACTCCGAGTCATCTATAATCGGAACCGACGAAAGATGAAGATTGTTTCCGTCTGTCCAAAATTGGTTTTTATCATGAGTTAACGAATTCAAATGTTAGGATTTGCGGATATTCATTCTGACAGCCTTATTTAGGTGGGGAAAAATAATGTTGACACATCAATTATTTCTCTTTGATCAGATCATGTACGAAGATCATTTTCCAAAAGCTTCAGCTGGGCAAGGGTTCAAATCAACTTTACGGGCATCCAGCTCGTGATTAGCTGCAGGGCGTGCATTAGATCGACCTGACTCATGCGAACCCCTCAAATCCTTGGAACAATCCGGCCATGCTTTTTATTTCATCCCACTCGGCAAAATGTCAGATTCAGAGGGGCTTCGGCGTGGAAACGGATGGCGCTCTTCGAGATTTTTGATCATTGGGACGGCCTGTCTGGCCTTGTTCACAGGTATTTGCTCATTCGAGGCTTCGAATAAGTTCTTTTCAGTCTAACTAATCTATCCTTCAGAAACCCTTCTCTACGGCTTCGTGGTCCCCATCCTACCTTATATGCTAGAAACTCGCTTGAAACAAGACCCAGATTTAACCCAACGCACCACATCTGGTTTGCTCAGCGTCCATGGATTTGCGACCCTCATTCTCACCCCCCTTGTCGCCATCGCCGCTGATAGGACGCCAAGTCGCAAAACTCCTCTTATCATTGCCCTTATCGTCTGCCTGGGAGGAACTATCCTAGTTGCACTGACTCCTGACTGTAAGTCTGAACATCCACATCGTCTCGACGGCTTTTACATTCTGACCCTCATGTAGTATGGTCTATCTATGTCGGCCGAATCCTCCAAGGCGTTTCGGGCTCTGCAGCCTGGATTATTTGTCTGGCGATGTTGACAGACTGCGCCAAAGAGGGACAAGTGGGAAGAATGATGGGGCTTAGCATGTCAATCGTCCTATCAGGAACTGTTGGAGGACCAACCGTCGCAGGAGCATTGTTACAATGGGCGGGATATTGGCCGGCCTGGTCGGTACCCATTGGGCTTATTCTAATTAACATTGTCGCGCGAATTATTACCAAGGATCTGCCAAAGCCATCCGCTACATCGACGCCTCCTTCTCGAGGTGGAATATCGACAGATGAACAGGGTTCGTCAACAAGGGATGTTGAGACCGCAGAAACATCTCCACTCCTGTCTCAAGTGGTTAATGCACATGACACCACGTGCGAGGACAAAGACGACCCTCAAGATGCTGAAGTATCTTTCTACTACGAAATGCTCAGTGACTGTCGAGTCCTCGCCAGCATTTCAACCACGACACTATACTCAATACTCATCGCAGGGTTTAACACCACCTTGCCCGTTCATCTTCGAACAATCTTCAATTGGGGGCCTTCCAATGTAGGAACAATGTTCCTTGTTTTGCGGGTTCCTGCCATTGTACTCGGTCCCTTAATGGGCTGGACCCGCGATCACATTGGACTACGATATCCTACTACGGTAGGCTGGGCTCTCTTAGCACCTCTAATGCTCTGTCTGGCTATTCCTAATGGCCCGGAAAACCATGGGAAGGCATTCTACGTTACCTGCCTCACTTGCACCGGATTTGTCACCACTCTGGTTCAGGGAGCGGGCGTGTTGCACACAATCAGTAAGCATAGTACCACATTCGATCGCTTTTATTTTGCTTTCTGCATACTTGCATACTGATACAACTCTTATTTCAAGCGATCCTCAAGGATATCGAATCAAAACGACCCAATATATTCGGGCCAAACGGTGGTCTGTCGAGGGTCTTTGCCATCAACGAAGTATCTTTCAATGCCGGGCTCATGCTAGGTCCTTTATTGTCTGGCATTCTGTCTGAAGCAGTTGGTTATTTCAATATGAGCCTAACGTTGGGTAAGTCACTGGAAATTGAGGAGTTGCTATCGTGCTTTTCTGATCATCCTTCAGCTTCGATTTGCTTGGCAAATGCCCTTTTTGTTTGGAGGTTCTTCGAAAGAGGGATTGCTCAAAGCAAAAATTGAATATGTCGAGAAGGTGAAAGAACGTCTTTCATTTTTCTGATGTAGTATGCGATCGTGTTGAAAAAGTTATTTCGGGATTGTTTACTTGCGGCATCGATCATAAATCGCCTCCAAGGCACGTTTGAGTTATCTGCGCTATCTATTCATATTTGGGATAGCATGGACGATGCACGGCAGAAAGCCATTTGTCCATAGAAACATTACAATTGAATCGTTTAGTAATACAGAGTGCTTTGCACCGTATGGGCGAGATAGTTCGTTTAAACAGGCAATCCGATCACCCATCTTCGCTAAAGACAAGTAACCGAGCCAAAATATGCCAGAATGATAGCAGTCATATCACTCGAGGAGATCCCGTCTCTTCCATCGGATACGACTCCCCATATCCAGAGCCATCACCTTGTAACATGGATTGTGATAGGCCCTGCTCCTCGTCATCAAGCCTACCAAAGCCATCAACACCTGCATTGTCACCTTTATCATATGGGACATCACAACGCGTCGATTGCAGTGCTGGATAGTAGCGACGATAAGAAAACCATGCAATTAGCATACCGAGTAAGGACCCAATAGTCACGTCCCAGACATCGTGGCGATAATCATCTAGGCGAGAAATAGCGATCAAAAGTGCACACAGAAGTGGAATAAATGCCAATAAGCATCTGCCGAGGTCTGTTCGTGGGCGGAAGACGTGCATTTGACCGCAGAAGAAACTACATCCCAGTTTGTTAGCGAAAGATATCCCGGCAAAGTCACGGTGGGGGTACTCACAGGGACAAATATCCTAGGCCACCAAAGGAGAAGCTGCTGTGTCCGCTAGGGAAGCTGCGCCATCCCTCTTGGAGAATATGTTGGTTTGTCTCGGTGCAGACAGTCCATGCGACCAGCGCATTGTCTGGCGTGCCCCGAGATGGCTTGCATCGTGAAAGCAAGTCAGGCCGTGGCCTTCCGACGGAATTCTTGACAATGTCCGTCAAGAAGGAAGTGAGCATCAAAGCCACCAGGAGACCGAGTATCGTTACTTGGGTCCTCTGCGCACCAGGGTGGAGCACGGCTGACCAGGCCAGTATTATTAAGAAAGGGATGACTCCAGCATAAAAGACAGCCCAAACTAGCCAATTGAATCAGTATGAAGTCAGAAGAAAGGAAAAGCGCGATTGGAGGAGCGCGTACTGACGGGGACCCGTTCTTGGACGGCGAATGGGTATTGGATGGACTTGTTATCAAGAGAAAACATGCGATGAAAAGGTGAGGCGAAGATTTGAATCTGCACGGGAGCGACCAAAAGGTTAGCGATGCACAAAATGGTCTGAAAATGACAATGAACAAACCAATAACCATCCTGCGACTAGGAAGCCCAATGCCATATAGTCCGCGGCGTAGGAGCGCTGGGTGAAGCGAGCCGCGGCTCCGGCAAACCCGACACGATGTAAAATGGGAGTTGACCCGGTTGATGATCGACTGCGAGGCATTGTGATCAAGTCGAGAGAGCACGGCGTTAAGTAGTGGAGGTTTTGAGGATTAAGGTTGTTATGAATAGCATATCATATCATATCATATCACGCTGCTCAACCCTAGCATGACAAGCTCAGAGGCAATCGCAAACCTCCAAGACTGTGGAGGAATTTCTCGTTGGACAATTCACATAAAGAAGCTAAAAAAAGGGAAGTTGAGCTGTGGAAGTGGGAAAGTGGAGGAGTTGCGCGGCCTCGCAAGGAAAAGGCAAGAAAGGCGGAAAGGGAAGCGTGAAGCGTGACCTCCTCCGCTCTTCACTCCGTCACTCCGTCACTCCTCCACCTTCTCCATTTCCCCCCTCCACTCTCCACTCTCCTCTTTCACTCGACCCTGGCATTACACTACATTCCCCCCCGCTGGCACTGACACATTCAACTGAATTACATTCCTACTCTCGTCCGTCATGGACGACCCCCAGCAACCAGCTGTCACCGCGGCCTTTGCGCCCCCACCGCCCTTATGGAAACACTTCACGCGCGAGAACCGCAACAAATTGGAGGAGATCAAAAAGGAAGCGTCCAAGGGGACCAATGGAGAGCCGGTGCGCGACAAGAAATGGTCACCCGCGGAATTACGCGAATTGGAGGTGCCTGCAGAGCTGCGATGTTTGGTGCCGCCCGAAATCCCCACGGGGGAGTACTCGGTCTTTGGTGAACTACAGACAGTGAGTAAATCCGAAGGCTGCTTGATCGCACTGGAAGCTTGAGCTGACAACCTACTTCTTCTTTGTTTAGCGGTCCACAACTCTCCCCTCGCTCAAGGAACAGGGCATTGATCAACTCTACCCTGAACCTGCTACCACCCAAGACAAAGACACTGCGCAACCTACCTCCAACCTGAATCACGCCTACTACCTGCTGAAAATCAGTAAATCTCTTCTCCTCAACTTTCTCGAGTTCGTCGGAGCTCTCTCAGTCTCTCCCGAGCAGTTCGAATCCAAGGTCAACGATCTACGCAACCTCTTCATCAACGCGCACCACCTCCTCAACCTCTACCGCCCACACCAAGCTCGCGAGTCTTTGATCATGATGATGGAGGAACAGCTTCAACGCAGCAAAGATGAAATTGAGCAGATGGACAAGGTCAAGGCAGAGATCGAGAGCGCTCTGGAACAAATGCAGGCCCAGGCTGGAGAAATCGACCTGGCCAGTACACCTGCTGAAAAGGCCCCGTCCGCAAAGAAAGATACCCAGCAGGGCTTGGAAGATGCTCGACAAGTTTGGGATATCTTGGACAAGGAGATCTGAAGTGGATCAACCCGACATGCTTTCAGCAACTCTACTTTCTCAATCATCCGCCACGCTACCGAATCCCAACTAGAGCAGAAATTCGTCATGACCCAAAGATTGACTATGCTCAGGTCGCATAATCGGCCTTACCCATACCCTCAGAGAACACGGATACATCTGTTGGGTCGTACTGCGGATACCCATCCTCGTGGCTGCTCCAGTGCATGTCAGAAGTACACGCAAAGTGTGCAGGCAGGACGACAAAATGCCTGAAATACCATTTTAGGAAACATATACAGACTACTAGATAACGGCAATTTTTTCAGAGATGTATCGGTCTCTAGCAGCAGTCTCGCCGTGCATAAATTTTTCGGCATATACATCTCCGACCAATACCCAACCGCCTTGTTTTACTGTTCGAAAAAGATAAAGAACAATGCCACCATGGACGACCATCTGCCGGTCGCCTCTATTCAACCAATGAGGGCCAATTCCAATAAACCATCTGCTGTTCAGAAGACCCTTCGCTTCCAATCCTTGCTGATGTGCTTTTCATGGAATTTCTCCCATCCTGTAACCTAATGCAGGTTCAGTGGAAGCTTCTGCGAAACATAGCGAATGGTGGACTTATAGAAATTGCTACAATCGACCTCGTCTTCGTGGGGTGGATGGGCGGGATGAGACGAAATGTCTCTAGCTGTATCCTCTTATAGTAGAAGACATGTACTGCTCTTAGTCAATCCCATCTCTATGAAGCTATCTACTGCCTATATACTACCAGTAGGCCTTTCTGATATAAAACTAAATTGGAATGTCATCATTAAGCCCTGCGGATCCACGGATCAAACTTTTCCGCTTACTCAGCGCATGAAGCCTACTCTTGACGATCATCCATGATTCCTCCTATACTGTACCTTCTTCATGCATTCTGACGACGAGCCTCGTAAGCGCACGGCGCGCGCCTGCGACTCCTGCTATCGACGGAAGGTTGGTGGTCTCGCCCCTCTGCACTTGGTTCTGGCCCACGCCACTAGTATAGTTATGTACGCGCTCGGGACCTGAATCCATGTCATTGGCATTCTTTCACGCCTAGCGGTATATTTTGTTTGCTATATTTTACGCCATTTCATTCGATAGTCCAAATACCTATGTAAGTACACGCTAATGGGGCTTGCTTACAGATCAAATGCGACGCGACCCAACCGCAATGTGAATGGTGCAGCCACCATAACTTGCCTTGCACCTATGATAGAGTGGTGACTCGAAAACGAAAGACTCGGGATGATGATGGGTATGTTTGGCTTTAAGCTTCATTTATAATTATATCCGGGGTTCCTTTTATTATGACTAACCATATCGATAGTGCCCAGCCCAAGGCCTCGCGCCTCTCGGAACGAATCAGTCGTATCGAGCAGGCTTTAGCCAACAGCTTCCCGGAATTGGATTCAGGTTTGAAGCCGTCTGCATATCTGACGATTGTGTAGCTAATTTGAAGTAGCGACTCTGGATTTCTCCCAGATGCAAACATTGGATGACAACACAACTGCAAGCAGCTCGCCTAGTACAACTAGCAGCCACCTTCCCTCTGCAGTACCATCTACAGTGGGCGTTCATTTTGCCGGACGGGAGCTGGGCGCAATTAGTCTGCTCACAGGTATTCCCTTCCTTCTACCAGAAGGCCAAGAATGGGTCCAGGCCCGCACAGGCCAAATCATCTCGCGGGATAACCTCAGTCCAGCGCGAGCACCGTGGGAAAAGGAGCGCGGGCAGAGCACTAACAATCTTTTCAACAATCTTTCGAACCAAAACATGTTCGAACTGCCCGATTTACGAGTCGTAAGACTTTATCTCGAAGCCTACAAGAAATCATTCGTAATGCAACGTCTATTCCCCGTCGTGGATCCGGATCTATTCGAGGAAACGATTATATCGGCCTACAAACAGCCACATTCTACTTTCAGTCACGGCCAAGCTAGTAGCCGCGCATGCGTTATTGCTTTTCTGGCCTTTGTCTCTCGTCTTCCCCCAATCAAGGAATTTGTGGTGAACTCTCCGCTGGGAGAAGTAGACTATGATGCCCTGGCTATCAAGGCGCAATTCTTTCTCACACAGGTATTACAAGAACCTGCGAGCTTGGAAGGAGCCCAGGCAGTCACCAATTTGGTGAGTATCGGAGATCTCGAACCGGAGATTCTTGAGATTATAGCTGATCGGGTTTAAAGACTCTCTTTGAACTTTCGTCCGGAAACATGCGGGCAACCAACTACTTCGCTGCGATCGCCGCCCGTTTCTTATTCATGCTCGGTGCCAATCTTGGCAATCCCCCACAGAGTTCTCAAAGTATTCGCGCAGAGAAAAGACATCGGTCTCTGCGCAATCTTTTCTGGATTTGCTACACTCTTGATAAAGACATTTGCTTGCGAACGGGTAGGCTCTTCCCGTCCACTTAACACTTCAACTTGGATGATAACCCTTCTTTCATCAGGCCAACCACCTACAATCGCAGACGAGCATTGCGACTTGACTCTCCCACCAGGATACATAGAGCGAGCCTTCACAGACCCAGAGAGCGAAGAATCGACCAACGTCGACCCGATATTCCCATTCGATTTGAGACTCAGTATGATCAAATCGCGAGCACATAGCGCATTGTACTCGGTAAGCTCTCTGAAAAAGTCCGACGCAGACCTGTTAAAGTCAATACGAGAGTTGGACGATGAGCTGGAGGAATGGCGCGCGGCAGTCCCAGCGCATTGGCGCCCGACTATGTCCTTTGCGCAGGATGCTTCAGATCCAAATGTCAGCATGCACTCCGTTATGCTGCGGATGAACTATTATCTCTGCATGTCCATCATTCATCAGGCGAGTAGTCGGTGCAAGGCTTGGGTGAATGGGAGCGGGGGACTTGTTGATGGAATTAGTTCCAGTCTCACATTATCCGTTGAGGCTAGTCGATCGACTTTATGCTACTTGGAATCTGCAGAGCATGTTCTAGTTGATGGAGTCTTTTGGTATGTTGCCTAATACTTGCCTACCATACGAAATGCCCACTTGCTAATCGAGCTTTATATAGGACGCTCATATTCTACCCCATGTCTGCTCTTCTCACAATTTTCTGCAGCATTCTTCAGAATCCGCTCGATCCACGCTCGCGTGATGATATGGGCCTTCTGAGGGTGGCAACGGTGATGATGAGACGTATCTTCACCCGCAAATTGCCGGAGAACGAAGTAGCCCAGTTCAAGATGGTGGCCGACTTTGTGGTTGAACTGAAAAGACTGGCAGAGTGTGCCATCGATAAAGCGTGGCGTGAGCAAAGCACCGGTTCACTTTTATCTAATTAATCGGCGACAATTGGAGACAATGGATGGGTAGACTGGAGTGTGGTTCAATTGGGGATCGTGCTGAGAGAGACTGGTGGACTGGATGCCCCAAGTATCTCCAGCCTCAAACATTAGACTTTGCTTCTGTTTTTTTTTTCAATCTCCCCTTTTGCTACTCGGAGTTTGGGCGCTGAGCAATGAAAGAGGGTTTGATGCATGGCGTTTCTATTGCGATATCAAACACCTACTAGACTTATCTACAACCAAGCACAAAATCATAATGTACCACTAAAAGTCTTGGAAATGACATCTCCAACGGACTTTCTCATACTATTGGTAGGGAGGGTATTAAGCCAACTTAAATGTATACCTTACATTTTTCCTAGTATCCACTGGCAGCGTGTATGTGAATTAGAGGGATAACAAGCTTCGAAGCTCGTATAGAGGCACAGACCATCCAGCCAAGATCACTAAGCATCACAAGATGCGATTACAAACACAACCAGGCTAAGAATAAGCATTCACAAGAAGAAGATTCATTGGAAACCGTGCAGCTCGCACAGAAGACAAAATGGGGGAATATAGAACGGAATGACAAAAAAAAAAAAAAGGATATCGCTCAGTGAAATGTAAAACATGCGCGTCTTCAACGACGAGTTCATTCATTTCTCGCCCAACGCAATTCAGGAGGCAGAGTGAGTGATTGAGTGAGTGAGACAAGAGCACCCACGCCCGCCATCACCACTGACATTCCTCACATCACGGTACAGATACAACAATCACACTCCTCATCACCACAATCACATCCGAAGCAGGGTTTCGAAACAGTCTTGATAGGCCCTTTAATCGAGCTCCCAGAAGCACTGGACGGTAAAGTCCAGTTAAACGGATTGGAGGCAGCGGAGATCATCTTGAATTGACTTGACTTGACTTCCCAACAGGGGTGGAGGTCGGAGGGTATGTAGCGGGTCTAGATTAGACTTTATCTTTAGTTAGCAGAGTCTCAAACGCTAGGCTGAGATGAATGGGACTCGAACCTGGACGTGGGTGGAATGGGAAGATCTTAATGCAGAAACTGGGTTCTGGGAACAGGGAACTGGAATATTATACGATCGACCAGAACCGCAAACCAATGGGCAAAAAAGGGGTGGGAATGAAACGAGAAAAAGAATCGGAAGACAAAAACGAAAAAAAGAAAAATCCCATTATCAGGCCAAGATAATTAATGGTAACAGCCCTATAGCGTCCCCGCAAATTGGAGTTGAACCGAAACCACCGAGCAGGCAGCCATTTATTTTCTGCGCGCGTGAAGACCCCCCGCCACACACGTCACAGGGTCTACGTGGATTGGCAGTGTGTACTACGTAGGCTAAGGTGTAGGGAAGTGGTAGAGGCTGGACGATGAATTGAAGAATAAAGGAGGATGTCTAGGGGTGTCAGGATGCAGGTGTGGTGAAGGCAAGTATAAGATGAGATGTGGTAAGGCTGCAGTGCCCAGGAATGGGGATATTTACCAGGTTTACCAGGGTAAAGGCGAAAAGGAACTTGAATGCGCCAAGGGGTTAGTTCAAGGTTTAGTTCGATTTATCTAAAACAAGCCGGACACCAGACTAAAAGAAGAGTTCTATTCCGTACAGATCTACACAGAAACCGAATTCGTCTCGAAAGACAAGTCAATTGACCTATATACAGCAACAACTTTTGTACTATTCATCACTCATCGCGGAATTCACCGCTCCTGAGACGGGGTAGGGTATCGTCTAGTCATCTCGTGTTGGGGGAAAAATCCTCCAAGTCTATCCATTAACATCCAAAGTCATAAAAAATAAATAAATCATCAGGCGCAAGCCAATTCAGTGAGAAAAGAGGCTCTACAGCTGCTCGACCCAGGGGGCGGCGCCGGCCTGCATCTGGTTGAGCCACTTGACGAGCTCGATGAGCTCAGCACGGCGCTCATCCTCGAGCTGGTCCTCGTCACCGGTCAGGACGGCCTGGAAGACGGGGAGCAGTTGAGGGGTGAGCTCGCGAATGGTGGCATCCTCCCACTTGTACATCTGGCAGATCATGCGGTACAGGGGCTCGTTCTCCTCGAAGTCGTTCTTCAGGGGGAGAATGTTGACCAGGACGGGGAGGACGTCCTTGGTGGGGACGTTCTCGCGGCTGCGGAGGATCATGCGGCTAACGCAGCCAGTGGCGTTGTCCTGCAAGCGGGACACGTTCATCGACAGGCACTGCTCGAGGCGGCTGAGGATGGTGGGGTACTCCTTCAGCATCTCAGCGTCGGACTGAGAGTGCTCGACCAGGCGGCCGACAGCGTAGGCGGCGTTGGAGCGGGTCTGGGGATCCTCATCGTTGAGACGGTGGAGGAGAAGCTTGAGGAAGGTACCGGTAAAGGGGGTGACGGCGCCGCCCATGCCGTTGATGCACTCGGCGAGGACACCGACGGAGGTGGCACGTTCAAGGGACTCGCCGCTGCTAGCATAGCGGAGGATAGTCTTCTCGAAGACCTTCCAGAGCTCAGCGAAGCTGGAGCCGAGAGCGGCGGCCATACCAGAGACAACGTCAAGGGCGGTGTCGACGACGACCCAGTCGAACTCGGAAGTCTCTTCACCGGCCTCAGCGGTCTCCTCCTCGGGACCGAACTCGAGCTGGCAAGGGTGCTGCTTGGTGATGATGTCAGTGACCATCTGGATCACGTTGTGCAGCATGGTCTCGTCAGCGATGAGAGCGGGACCACAGAAGCGGAGGTTCTCAGCCATGTTTCGGTTGATGTCGGCGACGGTGGCACTTAATAAATCAGATCAGTTAGCATGTGGTCAAAACCAACGATCAGAAGCAGCATAGCAAAAAATAGTGAAGAACAATTTCAGATACAGAACGCCGTTTACATCAATCGCGTCTTTTTGCGCGTCAAAGTGAGCTGGGTTAAGCGAGATGGATCATCATGAAAAGGGTGTGCCGGAGGCAACGGAGTAATGGCAAAACAAAACAAAACAAAAGCATTAGGACGTACCGGTCATCTTCCTCAGTCCACATCTTGACGGTGGCAGTCATGAGGATTTCACCAAACTTCTTGACCTCCTTGGCGGGCTGGACCTGCAGGGGCAGACCAGGCTGCCACTTGGCCATCTGCTCGGTCTCCTCAGCAATGCTGAAGAGCATAGCGTAGGAGCGGTGGAGAGTGCTGATAGTGCTCTTGCGAACACCCTCGTAAGGGTGCTCAGCAAGGGGCATAACCTGCTCGATGGTCTTCTCGAAGTAGGGAAGGAAAGAGCTGCGAGTGTGGGTGATCAAATCGCCGATAACCTCGACGGCAATCTCCTTCTCCAGGGAGAGGGGAGTGGTAGCGGTGATGTCGTCCCAGGCATCCTCGTCGTCCTCGAAGTCGACATCCTCGATCTCGCCCTCAACGTCATCCTCATCATCAGCGGAAGCGACCTTGACCTTACGGCCAGCAACGGTCACCTCCTGACCAACAAGGTCCTTGGCGGCCTCGCCGAGCTCAACCTCAAGGTCAGTCTCATCCTGCTCAATACAAGCGAAGAGGCCGTTGACAACACCCTCCAGGAAGGGAGCGAAGTCCTCAGAGTAGACCTTGGCCATGGCACCCCAGAAAATGTAGGTGCTCTCCTTGAGACGGGAGTGTCCCAGGTGGAGAGCCTCCTCGGTGGCGCGCATGAGGGGCTCAACGTAGGGCTGGTAGCGCTCAGGTCCAGCGGCAGCAGCCATCTCACCCATAGCGTCAGTGACACTAGCACGGAGATCAAGCTCCTCCTCGCTGTCCTTAACGGCAGCAAACTCCTGGAGCAGGTGCATAGACTCGTCGAAGAATGACAGGAAGGAGTCACCGGCGGAGGAGGCCAGAGAACCAAGAGCACCGGCAGCGAGAGCCTTGATCTTGAAGTCGGGGTGCTTGAAGAGGTTGTGCAGGATGGGGACAAGCTCAGCCTGGTAGGGAGCAACGTCCTTCTCATCGAGACCATCAACGACGGCATCGATAGCGCTGATACCAGCCTTCATGATGTCCATGGTAGGGCCATCCTCCTCTCCGTTGTACTCGGCCATGGCCTTAGCCAGGTTCTGGAAGAGCAGGGGCATCAGGCGCGCGTGCTCTTGGCTGAGGTCCTCGGCGAGGTCATCGGCCAGACGGGCAACGGCGTGCAGGGAAGCCTGACGAACCTTGGACTCGGGGTCGGCAAGGAGCTGGAGAACCATGGGGAAGATCTCGTGCATCTGGGTGCTGATGAAATCAGGAGCACCCTCAACACACATACCCAGAGCCATGATACCGGCGCGGCGGTAGTTGGGGTCCTGGCTATTGAAGTACTGGCCGAGGGCCTGGAGCAGAGGAACAACGATCTGGCTGGGGGGAAGGCTCTGGGCGAGCATATCCAACAGACCGAGGGCGGAGCGAGCAGGGGTGATCTCGTCGTCGATAGGGGCATCATCCAGCTCAGTGACGATGTGAAGAGCAGTGCGGGTGAGCTGCTCGCCGATGCGCATACCCTGGATCTTGAGCTTGCGGTACTGAACAGCCTGCATGAGGAAGCTGATGGCCTGGGTGCGGACATCCTCATCAACATCGGTGTTGGCAGAGATCTCGTTCATGAAGACAACGAGGTCCTTCAGGTGAACAGTGAGAAGGGCGGGGTCGCAGCCGAGCAGGGTCTGGAAGACCTCGAAGGCCTGCATGATGCGGTCGTCATCACCGGAGGAGATGGCGTCCTTCAGGATAGCAACCATGGAGGGGACGAGGTCCTGGAAAGCCTTCGCAGAAGCCATGTCTTCCTCCGAGTCGAGGTGCATAGCCAGCTTGCTGAGAGCAAGGAGGGTGTTGATGCGGACCTCGGCGCTCTCGGGGTCCTGGATGGTCTTGCTGAAAAGCTTGAAAAGGTCAGAGAACTTCTCCTCGAAGCCCTCACCAAGGGTCTCCAGGATGGTGAAGAGAATGTAGATAGAGACGGCACGCTCATCCTGGTTGCCGCCGTCGGCAGCGCGGAGAAGCAGGTTGGGCAGGTCAGCCCACTCGCCATCCTCGAGATCAATCTTGGCCACAGCGGAGATGATACGAGCAATAGAGTGACGAACCAGGGAAGAGCTATCGCTCATCGAAGAGCGGAGCAGCTGATCCCGAACCTGGGGCTTCTGGTCTTCGGCGACCTTCACCCAGTGCTTGTTAACGTTACCGCGAGCCTCAACAGCCGCGAGTTGACGGAAGTGAGGGTCCTCATGGCCGGTAGCGATCTGGATGAGGAGGACGAAGGACTCGGGCTTAGAGTAGAACTCCTTTTGCAAGATGCCGGTAGCTTCCTTCACATTTCCCTTAGAGGCTGGAGAACGCAAGGAGTCAGTGACATTCATCTTCAGTGGGGGATCAGGGTGGTACATACGGTCAAGGACCACCTGCAGCTGCTGCAGGAATCGTTGCTGATCCATAATTGTGTGATATGAGATCGAAATCAGAGATTTCTTCTTTTGATGTGTGCGTGGAGGGTCGTTAAAAAAAAATGTCCCGGGCCTCTTTATATGAAAGAAACGAGGCTAGAGGGACAAATGCAATGAGCAGCTTGTCTTCGACAAACAGCTCACTTTTTTGGGGGGTATCAAGATAAACGAAAAGGAAAAGGAAAGAAAAAGGAAAAGGAGAGGATGGTGGGGGAGAAGAAGAAAGAGGGAGAAACAGAAGTATTTGAGGCACGGCAGAAAAAAAAAAGTCGTCAGGGGTGGGATGGCTGCCCAATCGAGTTTAGGGCGGGCCCGAAAATTTTGCTGGAGCGCGTTGGAGGTCCCACTGCTTCTGTTGGTACTGGGACGCGCCGAATCTTCTGGTTCGCGATGGAATTAAGTTGATTGTTTTGACAAGGTGCTACTTGTATGGGTTTTGACAATTTTTTAAAAAAAAAATTCACTTCATTGGTTGGTGAGTGGTGCTGGAAAAGAAACACACTCTATACTACCGAGATTGATTCAATGATATACCCGGAATGACCAATTCATATACGATGGTCAGCTCTGTAGACAAAGCAATGATGTAGATGAAATATCCCTAAAACTCCTCCACCTGTTCTGTATAACTCCAAAGCCCAAAGCTGGAAGAGTCTCAGCCAGCAAGTTGACCCGACCCAAACAACCATGGTAATAACTACGAAACAGAGAGCGGAAGATAAAATGCAAGACACCAAGATAGACCAACTCAGTATTCGTCAGAGTCATATTCGTCATCGACCAGCAATGAACGATAGCCTCGAGAGGCAAGATTGGCTTCCAACCCGCCATCAGACGCGGGATCAGAATACCCTGGAGAAGAAAACGTTAGCAAAGATCCACTAGCTAGGACCCAATGTCCGATGATGTCATGAACGTACCTCCACCACCAAAGTAGCTAAGAGCTACTGGCAGGAAGATGAGGGCGTGGGTGGCGGCAAAGATAACTAGCGCCAGCCACACCCGGAAGTAGTAGATCTCAAATATCTTGCTCCGCGTGAACGCAAGAACACAGACTCCTAACAACTTCGTCACGGTAATACCACTAAAGACACTGCCCCCGACATTGACCAGGGCTGTCCAGGCGCGCGCATCCTTGCCGTGGAACTGAGTAGGAGCTTTCGCCAAAAGAGTCGATGAAGGGAACATGAAGGCACGCGCAATGTGAGCACAGAACTCGACACTAATACCCACACAGATCACCAAGTTCACCAGCGAGACCGCATTGAGAGACACGCCGGCAATGGCCATGGTGCCGATGATATCGACCACCGTCATGACCACTGTCGTTGTTACGACTGCACCGGTAGCAATGGATCCCAGAATGGCCGAGGTCAGGACAAAAATGATAGCTACCGCCGAGCCGAGGAGCGTCCCCGTCAATTGTACGATAGAAACGTACTGGTCGAAGAAGATATAGAACTTGGAGTAAGGGAAGACGTCGATCTTATGCTCCCGTGAGATATCGTCTGCGATGCGGCGGGCGGCGATATAGGCCTGGATGAAGTCCTCCTGACTACGCAGAGCAGTATGGCTGGTGCGGTAATGACTGGCACTGATCGTAGTGTGTTCCTCGTCGATCACCAGTGCATTACTATAGGGTGCCTTGCCGCCAAGGGGACAATTGGCAGTGGTGTCAGCTTCAATCCACTTCTCAGCGTAGTGGATAAACTCAGACCCAGTCGGCATTCCGTATAGGGTGATGTTCCAGGGAGGATCGCGGCCGTCAAAGCAAATCTTGCCGTCTTCCTGACAGCAGTCCTGCTGGGGGTTGAGCCAGTAGAAGAAATCGTCGAGCCAACTGGCGGCAGATCCGGAGAGGTAAGAGACATTGGACCGCTTGGATTCCTGCTCCAGTATAAATGGCAAGGAGTACTCATCACAGTTGGTGAATCGCCCGCACAATTGTTTTTGATGGGATCGCTCGGTCACATTTACATCACGGGTGATGAAGTAGACAGGAGGTCCAGTACGGAAGTAATCATAGAGGTCGTTGAAATACGGGATCAGGTACGAATCGCTGGGAATGGCGATTCGCTGGTCCAGTCCAAGTGGTACCTCAGGGATCAAAGCAATTCCGGCTGTCAAAACACCCAAAAAGGTGATCACAACAGCCGCCTTTACTCGGCGGTCCAAGATAAAAGGTGCATAAACACGGCGGATAAAGCTCTGGAGAGTGCTTTCAGCCTCCTCATCGTCATAGATCTGATCTTCAGGTAGGCCAAATGAGGTCGCTTTGCGCACAGTGAGGCAAGGGAAGCAGTCTGCGCGAAGGCTCTCGACTCGTCTCTGATTCAGAGAGAGGACCGATATAAACATTGTCACTTGCAAAATAGCATTGATGAAGACAGCGCCGGCGGCGTATGCTGCAAAGTTCTTCACAGCGGGCATTCCCACAAATACGCCCAAGGCAAAAGCCACCGTCTCAGTCAAGGCAGAGAGGAAGACACTTGGTCCAATTCTACCCACTGCACGTGCTACGCGCTCATCGATTTCTTCGTCGGGGTAGCTGAAGTTCACTCGCTCGAATTCATGGACGATCAAGAAGATGTTGTCGACACCAACTGCGAGCACAAGGAAGGGAATAACTTCAGCGATAATCAGGGTGGCTCGCACACCCGCGGCCGAAAACAGTCCCACGGAGGCAGAGACAGACATCAACACGATCACGATTCCAGCGATACCTAGGGTGAATTTGGACTGAACCAGCGCATTGGCGGGGTTATGCAGGAGAGATCGCCAGGTGACAGTGACAGATCCCAGGGCAAGAGATGCATACAAGAACATGATCACATAGCTGATAACCACAATCTTTGCATCGGTGTTGGTAGACTTGTTCAACTCCTGCTCCAGGCTGATTTCAGTATTGAATGAGACACGCAGTCCCCGTTCAACAGCTTCTTCCTGGACGACATCGAAAACGCGCCTAAAGCTATTCTCCCAGTCGATCGCCTTCTTCTCCCCCTCGCTCCCTTGGTCGTGGTTATTCACTACCCAGGTGACGACCAACGCCTTAGCATCCAGCGCATTTTCAGTTTCATCGTACCCGCCCAAGATCATCTCCGGCTTCAGGGGCTGTGAGAAGTCCGGCAGACAGCTCACATCGCCAGGCGATTCTGTACAGTGGCTTAGACGATCCTCCCAGGTATCCGGATCGAGATTGAACACCGAGCCGCCATAATAGCCAGTCAAGGATTGCACCACACAGGCATCACCAGTGGGTTTGAAGCAAACATCATCTAAATTCAGGCCAAGGTCGAGCGATATCATCCTCCGCACGCGAGACTCGACATCAAACCACCAAACGAGCGTGTCATAAGTCAGTACTGGGCCAGTTTCATTGACCAAGAACGCCTGTTCGGCTCGGTAAAATGGGCCAAAGTTTTCATCGAAGTAGGCTTTCTCTTGTGCTGCAGCTGACGACGGGCTAACCCATAGACGGACCGGGTCAGTCTCAACCGTGAAACGTAACCAGCCTAAGCTAAGGAGGACCACAACGACAAAGCTTGAGACAATGGTGATGGCCGGGAACCGTGCTGAGGCTCCACCAATGCGGTGGAATAAGGCAGACAGTAGCGAGTTCGGTTTATATACTCCCTGCGGCTGTTCCATATATCCACCACGATGAACAACTTCACCCTCATCCTCGTCGTCGCTAGGAGCTGGGTCTTGAAGTAGGCGAACACGTTCAGGTTTGCGGAACCGGCGCTCCTTGAAAGTGACGTAACTTGCAAGACTCATGACTAGTAGCAGGAAGGAGGAGTATATGATGATAACGGCGAAAGACAGACATGGCAACAGTCCAACATGGCAGCTCTTTTCGGTTGAGACGGCAGGTAACTCGGGGCAAACATCTGGACAATCAACGCAAGAGCAACGATATGCCTTGTCGGGGTCATTGCAGGCCTTTGGCTGAATCGACAAGGGCCTCATGCCCTGATCGTCACTGCGTGGCTCCGTACGAAAGTTGATCTGGAACGGACTGCCAAGAAACTTCTTGTCGCCCAGGAACTTCAGGAACTGTGGGTAATCTTTCGCGCCGCCTCCAATGAAATCGATCGCTTTACCGCCAGAGGCACCATTCTTCACGTTCTTGCAGCTATCGAAGAAGCCGCTTTGGTATTCCTCAGACCAGACGTTATCGATCTCCGTGACGAGTGTCTTTCCTGAGCTATTCTCTTCCGTTTGCGTGACATTAACGAAAAGCGATTGGTCGGGAGAGCAGGTGAATGTGCAAAAGATGTTGAAAAAATTATCTCGGCAAGCTGGACAGGAGGAAATGATGCCCTCTGCCAGTTTTAGGTTGGAAGACAGCGCATCAATCTAAATTTAGTTGACTCTATTAGCATGGCCATTATAAAAGTAAAGAAATCCGCGGCTTCCGAATGTCATAAGGCTGCACTCACCTGCTCCTCGAGACAACAGACTGGGCCAGACTCCCATTTCGGGCCACACAGGTTGACTAGCTTCTCCCGCACGGGGTCCTCCAGACCCTTCGCCCGTCCATTATCAGGGCACGGCAGTTCCCCACCAAAGATCGACTGTTTCCCACACTGTCCCCGGATCGCACATCGGCCCTTCTCATGGATCTTTGTCTCGCCTTGTGCGGCGGCGAGCGTCGGCTGTAAAGCAAGGGAGGAGAGCCCGACGAGCGCGGCGACGAAGCTCAATTGCCGCATGGTTGTGAGAGCGTGTTGATGACTTTAACGATTGTTTCTCTCTCTTGGTGAGTTGAGAGGTCTTCTTTCGTAATATAGCGAGTTGTTCAAGGTCGTTCAGAGTCGGTGGTCGACTATGCGCCAGTGGGGCATGGGCATGTGTGAGGGATGGTCGCGAGACCGTGTTGAGAGCGTGTTCAGGAGTGGCAAGGTGTAAGGAAGGAAAATCCCAGAATACAAGGAGAATTCAGGGGATATCCAGACCTGCGACGACTTGAAGGAGGAGAAAGAAGACAAGGAAGGTTAAGGCGGAGCTAAGGGAGAGCATGACATGACGTGGACGGGGCCGAGGCGGAGACAAACCGGGAAGAGCGGGTCAACCCCGTTCTTAACGTTCAAGTTTGGTCTACAGGGCAGTCGGACATCTATGGTGATTACTATTATCCATGTTAATTTTACAACTTACCATGTCTCTACTTTTGCTTCTGGGTTATTTGATGGGGTTCTTTTCGATCTAGTCTGGTTTACAATATTTCCCAGCGGCACTCATCAATATCTGGATTAAATAAGGTAGCCTAGATTAATATGCCCTTAATTGAGATATTTATTCCTTCCAACAAGGACAACCCCAGAACTACTAGAGAGGCCGCCGAAGAAACGCACCGGGTACTTTTATAAACATAACGCCGGGCACAAGAGATACATCCAACAGAATGTCTGCATCGCCGATCTAGTTAGCGATCAAGACGCATTAAATGAAAGGAAAGGTCTGGAGAGAAAGGAAAATGATATCGTAAAAGTTTCAAACATAACCATGGACGCTGTTTTCATAAAGGCATCTAGTAGCCCTCATCTTCAGCCTGCTGATAGATGTGGCGCGTCCGCGTTGGATCCTTGCGCATCGTCTGGCCAGACCCGGTGAATCCCACTATCAAGAACAATTAGCGAGTGTCAATCAACACACGATTACCAGCACGCAATCGGCCCAAAGAATGATAAATTAAGAAAAGTAGAACATACCTCGAGCGTTAACACCGTCGCCGGTGCGGAACATGCTATCCTTCTTGCCAAGCTTGCTCTTGCTCTTGCCCTTGGTCTTGGCCGCAAAGTCCTTCCACTTATTCTTGCCCTCCTCCAGCTCGCGGGTCGCCTTGACCTTGCGAGGCACCTTTGCCGGACGCGCATCGCTCGCCTGGGGGGTCTCATTGCGAGCCTGATTGGCCAGCGTTGGGTTGATATCGGCGGCAGCCGAAATCACATTAGACGGCGCGGGTGAGGGAGACGCCGAACTGCCTGAAGGTCCATCAGCCTTGCGCTTGCGATTGTCATTTCCCTGGACGGGTCGGATGTCCTTGGAGGTCAGGTTCTCCACGGTCGCATAGGACTTGAAGGAAACGAGGTAGACGGGGTTACTGGCGGAACCGGTGATAGAGGTGATGCGGGCGGGATAGAAGGAGCCGTCGCCGGAGACCCAGCGGGCGAGAACGTGCTCGTTTACGGTGAATGAGGCAGGTTGTGAAGGTGCAATCTCGTCTTTTTTATCTGCAGCTGGTTTTGAGGCATTGTCTTTCTTCCACGAGTCTCGAGAGGCGGGCTGGACGGGTTGGACGGGCGCGGCGGGCTTAAGCTCGGCAATGGCAGTTTCGGTGAGAGTTATAAGTTCTTCGAGTTCAGTTTGGAGACTCTGCAGTTCCGTGTTATCGGGCTCTACCTGCAAGCTTGACTGGACAGTTTCAAGCTGGACCGAGTAAGTTAGTTCTCGTTCTGGGGGTTAGCGGCAAATTTTGGACCGGGGGAGTTTACCTGAAGCTTGAATTCTTTGACCTCGGCCTCCAGGGCTGCGACGTCGGACATTGTGTGGTGGGAGATTGATTTGCTCTGCAAGGACAAGGGTTAAAGGAAGGGGGGATGAGAAGGGCAAAGTTGACCGCGTTGAGTGAGGAAGTTTGATGGCTACAGCTGATTTGATTTGATATGCGGAGGCCGTTGAGATTCACAGTCACGTGATGGCTCCGATCTTGGTGCTTATCAGCTATCATATCATTTACCCTAAGGTACCCTAGGTATTCTGGCTAGGAGATCCATTCTAGCATGTACAGTACTACTAACTAGTACTAGACTACTAGTAGACTGCAGTATTTGATATTCTGGACATCTCGGTATGTGTGGTCTAGACTGGATGGAGAAACATCTGATACCCAGGAAGGGATCTTTGGAATCATGAACCCCACCCTGGGGCACCTTGGCTACCTTAGATAGGGTCGTGGGTGCCTAGTATGAGTCCTAGTGCTAGTACTGCATACTACGCTGAGTGGCCTGATTGCAGCTGGCACGGGCAAGGAGTAAGATCGACCGGGTGCATGCGAGGTCGGAGCATATTCTAGCCGGGGGCCGAGTGGAAACGTCATTTGCCACGAGGTGGGTCTACGAGTACAGTAGTAGTAGTCGTATATAAAGATAATTATTCAAGTTACGAGCACTAGTATTCTATAGATGATACCAGTAATATATAGAGTAAGTATGGAACTTGAATATGGTAAGGACAACTATCAGCACACTCGGAGGTATCGGAGATATACTATTGGGGACCTCCTCTCCGATATATAATGTAGGCACACTGGCGGTGAGGTACATAATATACTGAATACTTAAGCAATAGGCTTAACTATAACTACTAGTACTACTATAATTATAATTATAGCAGTACTCACTAACTACACACTAATTACTATAATACTTAGTACTAGTAAACTGTAGTCTGACTCACAGAACTGGATCGAAGCCTCTTCTGGCTGATTTCTAAGCACTCCAAACATTCCCCGCTACCCTGGATCCTCCCCCACTCTGATTGGCTGCCGATCACCTGCCTGCACCACAACTGGGAATTGCCCCCCCCAGCATCCCATTGCATCCATTGGATTGATACCACTTCCTCCACTCCCTCAATGTCTTGTCCTCTCTCTTAATCCCGGTCCCCGTTTCACTCACCATCCCGGCGGAAAATACGAGACCCAGTCCGTTTGTGGTCTAGTCAGTCTTAGCCTTCTTAGCCTCAGGCCCCGCTACGATCTCATCTCTTTTTTCCCCTCTCCGTTGAATCATCATCCCTCCAGGCTCCGGCTTCGTTTGTCCATCACAGGCCTTGTAGCCTTCAGCTTGCCACTCTTCCGTTAATTCCGTTCTGGACCCCTCCAGAACGCTTCCTATCGGCAGTCCCCGTCTCATTGTGTGTGGGCGAAACGCCCAGTCGACCGCCTCGTTTCGGATCATTCCAGAGAACCGATCTTTCGACCCCCTTCAATCTCTTCAATCATGAGTGACTACGACAACCTCTACCAGGCTGGGATGTATCTATCCCCCGGCCAGCAGGATCTCCTTCTCGCTGCTCTATCATCCAACAACCCCTCTCAAAAGAACCCCAACCATACCCCGCAGATCAAGCAAGATCTCAGCCCCGATCAGTCCTCAAATGGTGGCCTGAGTGCCCCCCCGTCGGGTGGATATGAGAATGCTCAGTTTAATGGTTTGGATTTCGGGGAGAATGAGAGTCCCTACCTCGACTTCAATCCAGACGTCGACTTCGAGTTTCCTGGCTCAGGAGACCTGATCGGGGATTTACCCGATGGCGAGTATGAACTCGGTGAGAAGCGGAAGTCGATGGATGGGAAGTCGGATGAAGAGGAAGAGACGGGTAAGAAGCGACGGGAAAGTGAGGCGAAGAAGCCAGGTCGCAAGCCGTTGACGTCGGAACCCACGACGGTATGCCCATCCTGACCACTCGCAAACCAGGCAGTCAGTCCCTAACCCATTTCACAGAAGCGTAAGGCTCAGAACCGAGCCGCCCAGAGAGCGTTCAGGGAGCGCAAGGAGAAGCACCTCAAGGACCTGGAAACCAAGGTGGACGAGCTACAGAAGAGCTCGGACACGACTACCCAGGAGAATGGCCTGCTTCGAGCCCAGGTGGAACGCCTCCAGGTGGAGCTGCGTGAGTACAGGAAGCGTCTCTCGTGGATGACGAGTGGCAGTGGCCGCTCAGCCATCAGCGCCATTCCCAGCGCTCACTCCAAGGGAGCCTACGGCCTCCAGAACAACGAATTCTTGTTCGACTTCCCCAAGTTTGGTGACCTACCGGGTTCCCATCTGTTTAATAGCCAGGGCAACAAGAACGATCAATCGAAGGCCAAGCCGAGGGATAACGTGCCTCGTGCTCCTGGTGTATTGAGTCGTCAAAGTGGAAATAGCCCAGCTAGTTCCAGCAATTCGAAAGCGAGCACCCCAACGGCCGGCCCGAACTCCAAGCCAAGTCCTTGGTCGAATGGGACCCCCGCTTCCGTCAAAACCCCTTATAATAACCTGAAGCCTTCCTACGCCTCGACCCACGACACATCGACCTCGGATTCGCCGTCTTCCTCATCTGACTCGCATCAGAGCCAGCTGCTTTCATCGAATGGCACCTCCCCTGAGCCCAGCGTGAACTCCCCATCAGACCACAAGCCTCATGAGTCCGGTGCGAATACTTGCAGTGTTCATGGATCGATTAATGGCGAACAATCCTTCTGTGCCCAACTTGGCATGGCCTGCGGCAACATCAACAACCCCATCCCGGCGGCTCAAAAGGGCAAGTCCAACAGCATTTCGAGCGATCAGCCAGCCCCTACCGATGATTACGGGCTAGACTGGTTGTCTCAACAGAACGGTGGTCAATTCGACCCTGTACTGTTTGGCGACTGGCGAGAGCCTCAGGACGCCGTGCTCTCCCAGGACTTTGGTTCTTTCTTTAACGATGCTTTCCCTCTTCCCGACCTGGGCAGTCCATCCCATAACCTCACAGAGGCAACAACGCAGCAGACGCCGAAGCCGCAGCCACAGCCGAAGAAGGATCTGGTGTCTCGAATTGACCAGAAGCTCGAGGAAGAGGTTGTCCCAGGCGAGGACAAGAATTCGATGCTATCTTGCAATAAGATTTGGTATGTTCATAACCCTTTTGGCAATTCGATTGTCGACCAGTCACTAACGCACTCTCCTTCCAGGGATCGTCTACAATCGATGGAGCGATTCCGGAATGGCGAGATCGATGTTGATAACCTCTGCTCAGAGCTGCGCACCAAGGCCCGCTGCTCTGAGGGTGGTGTCGTGGTGAACCAGAGTGATGTCGATGATATCATGGGCCGCGCGAAGTAAACAGTCGCCGCGACCCGGTTTGGGATGGAGACGGTTTGCATACTCTATTATCCCACCCAGACACCTCACTTCACGACTCATGGAACCCGCTTCACGTCCAATCAGCTGTACACGTTATCAATCATACCCATCATCGAATTGTCATTTGAAAATATCCGGCGTCATACATACAACTCAGGAAATCCCTCAAAATGAGAGGAATCATCGGCCATGCGCACCGCGCTGCGCCGCACTATCATCTACTTCGAAATTGAATCCGTACCGGCGCACTATTGGCCCACTGCCTCGGAGGCACTTTGAATTCGTTCTATTGATCTTCAGATTTTCCCTTTCTTCTTCTTATTCTTATCCTTCTTCTTCTTCTTAGTCGTCTTCTTCTTCTAGCTGTTTTGTCTTTGACCGCTCTTGTTGTTAATGTTGATATCTTCATCATTTCTCTCCTTCAGCCCGGCGAACGGAGACCCGGTTCTCGTTGTCCTGCGATGCAATCTAGCAGAATGCTGGCGCATTTTATTTTATCACCGGAGGAAAATATGGCTGGCGAATGGAAAGGAATGGCCTGGAAAGGAATCGGAATAGGTAGTTTGATACTTGCACACTTTCTTTTGTGCTGTACCCTTGTAAACAAATCTGAGTACTTCGAACGATTTTTCAGAAGCTTTTTCTCTTGCGTAGGAATTAACCAACTAGTAACCACTACCTAGTAACATTATTGATCCTATTAGCTAGGTAACAAGTACTCAGATCTTCCCGGTCTGATTTGCATCTGTTTCTAGACCAGGCCAATTAAGAACATACAGCTTACTACATCGCTACAGCGAGTTACCACTGGGAGAAGACGTACTGTACTACTCCGACCTGATCTAGATGCAATTGAAACTCCAACTAGTACAGGTACAGGTACAACTACTCGTTACAAAACCAAGAACCGAAGCTGTAAGGGTATCGATGTTTGTCTCTTCCGGAAGGAAAAAGGAATTAAAGTACAAAGAAACAACCGGGAAAAAGGGAAGAGGGCAACGACAGGGATGGTAATTATTTTTTTTCTCGCATTGATGGTTTTTCTTTTTCTCTTTCTGTCTCTGTCTTTCGCTCATAGTAGCATGCGTGTCGGATTCACGTACGCTCTGCCAGAATCTCGCCAGACTTGTTCTCTGTCGAGTTTCAACGTGCTTCATAAAGCGACCCCCGGACCTGATCTTGCCCCTCTCTCCTCCCCATAGATTGTTTGGAGCGAAGTAGAGAATCATAGTAATAGACCGGGAATCATTGTAAAGCACACCATTCGCTAAACGTTGTGAAGGGTGGGGTGTGGGTAGGGGAGGAGGGAATTCGAAAATGGGTTTCACGGAGTGAATAAGAGACACAAAGGAATTGGAATAAGTCGCAAAAAAAAGAAGATGGGAGGAAGAAACATGGTGTCAACGTGAGAGGCGTAGGAAAACAGCTGTGATCGATGGGTGTGTCAATCACTCGAAGGGTAAAGCGCGTGCGGAGAATGGAAATGATCTCTAGCTTAGAATTTAAGCGTCACCAGAGGGGGCGGGCTTATCACCCGAAGGAGTCGACGCAGGAGAGTCGTTTGGCCCACCACTCTTGAAACCACCGCGGCCGCCGCGGCCTCCACGGCCACGACCCCGGTCACCACGACCTCGGCCAGTGAATCCACCCCGGCGAGCACCCTCGCTGTCACTAGCAGACTGGTACCCACGCGAGCCGGCGTTGGATCCACCACGGCCACTTCCTTGCCAGGTACCGGCGTTACCCTGACCACGGCTGCGGTCCTCGAAGAACTTGAAGTTGGGCTTGCGAGGTTGACCGCTGGCCGTAGGGCCAGACTTCTTGTGTTCAATGGGTTGACGGTCCATGGCGGCTTTGGCATCCTCCACAGTCGGGAACGTGACAACGTGGTTGAACTTGCCATACTTCTCAATCTTAATGAGCTTGGCCTGATCCTCCTCTGGGAACAGGTCGCGGACAGCTTGCTCGTTATCGACGTTGGAAATGAAAAGCCCGTTGCTAGGCTTCTTCTCGGCGCGAGGAGCGGGAGATTCGCTGGTCTTCTCTGGCTGGGCGGTACCGTTGGTATCAGCGTTAGCCTTCTCCTCACCAGCGGACTGAGTGGAGGTTGCAGCAGGCTGGGGGCTGGCAGCCTTGGGAATGACGGGAATGGGGGAAGCACGGGCGGGCTGACCCTTGGCCTGACCGGGGGCAGGGGCGCCGCGAGCGGGAGGAGGCTGGTTGAACTGAGGCGTGGAAGCAGTAGGGCGGCCACCAGCACCGGTAGGGGCGGGGGAAGCAGTTGTAGCAGGCAGGCCGCTGGCGACGGGAGCACCAGCAGCGACGGGCTTGCCGCTACGGTGAGCGAAGTTGAAACCTTGAGCCCGCATTTCCGTAGCGATACGTCCTCCCTCAATCTCTAGAACCAGGTATCCGAAAGCAGCGTCAGCCAAGTTGAAGTTCCACATGTTCTTGAAGGCGCTCTCATCCACTTGGCCGGCAGCATTTCCGGCAGCGACGGGCCCACCGAAGGGGTTGCCGCCATTGGCGATAGAGGGCATCTTCTGCACCACGTCCAAAGCATTGTCGAGGAGTGTCTTTTGGGCCTCATTAGAGTTAATGGCGGACTCAACCTCCCCGCGGACGGTCTCCCAGACATCATTGAACGAAGCCTTGGAGGCAGCGAGCTTGCCTCGGTAGTGGTCCAGCGAGGGGTTGACGGAGAACTCGTTGTAGGAAGATCCGTAGCGGAAGTGCAGACCAGCGGAGACGGAGAAGTCTGCCTTGAGGGTGACCGAGAGTTGGTTCAGCATGCCCTCACGGGCCGGAGAGGCATGTGTGACGAAAACGCGGGTCTCGGAGGGATCATAAACTCGGTTCGCGGTGTCGATCAACTCTCCCATCTGCAACAGGGTGGTCCACATGGTACCCTGTCCACCAGCAATCGTTGTCTTTCCCTCGCCGTTATCGAATAGCTTGTGCATCACCACTGCACCACCCAAACCCAGGAGGCGCAGCTTCACACCGCCAATGTCCAACAGTCGCGAGTTGGCCTCATCGATGATGTGCAACTTGTCAACCTTGTACTCGCCCGAGCGGAACTTCTCCAATACGCGCACATCTTCGCAAGCACCCCAAACAGTGTAAACAGGAACGTCTAGAGTGATGCGCTTGTCGAGAAGCATAGAAAGCTCGGAGAGGGGTAGCTGGTCGGGGGTGAACCGTTGCTTAATGGATTGTTGGGGAGGGACTTGTGCGATCGTCCTCTTGACATTTTCAGGCAGGAGGGGAGAATATTGGGCGACGTGCTTAAGTGTCCTAGGGGCGACGAAGGCCGAATGTTAGCTGGACTGTTCCCCGAAAATGTTTGGTGCCCGGTTGACGCGAGCGTAGATCCTCCCTCCTGGCCAGGCCATCGGGCAGCAACCAAAGGGGTCTAGCCAAGAAGCAAAAGTCGCGAGATCCAACTCACTTGTCTGCAATGCGCTCCAGGGAAGTATCGTCGTAGAAACCAAAGTCACCCGTGTGGATGATGTGGTCTGCGCGAGCCTGCTTCGCGAGTTCATTAAGGGACTTCAAGTTTCCTACCGATCATGCCCAATTAGCTCAACTCCAGGTCAGATTGTAGCCCAATCATTCATATCATCCATACCTCGCACATCTGCAATGCACAGGATCCGAGTCGGTCCATTCTGAATTACTCTGCCATTGTTGGGGAGAAGCGGCGTAGCCCCGGGCGCCGGACCCGATGGTGTCGCACCGTTGGAGATGGGGTATCCTTGGGGACCAAAGTTGTGAGGACGGGGCTAGAGAAAGAGAGAGAGAAGTGAAGATTAGCACGGGATCACTTTGAGCTAAATCGCGCCTGGAATGCTCGCCAGTCGGACGCGGAGTGCAGTGCACTCCGCCATCGAGGGGGGAGCGCCGCTGGGGGGCACGGGGGCACTTACGGAAGCCATGAGTGTGAGAGGGAAAGAAGAGATTATGGCGTGAATGACAGAATAAAAGGAAGGGAAAAAAGCAAAGGGGGAAGATGAGAGGGGGGTGAGAGGTTGAAGGGCAAGAAAGAAGATTCACGCATGAAGCACGGCTGCTCTCTTCGGGCGCGGATTAGGTAAGCCCCCTGGCGAGTATAAATTACTTTACTTCACAACAGAAGTATAGGAGTCGTTTACTACATATATCTTTGTTTATACAATGCATATATAATAGAAAAGTATATAGCATATTGGTGAATATGGAAATACAGCTAGTGAGACTATCAAAGGCGCCTCCTATGGCTATCTAGTTGCAATACTCGTAGTACAAGGTTGGTAGAAGGTAGTTACTAGTAGTAGTAAATAACTAGTATATTCAAATAATAAAATAGTAGAAAGTTCCATCAACGAATACTCCGCGGCTAAATATAATAATTAGTAATACTGATTCTGAATAAAGGTATAACGGTGACTTCTTCCCTCCCTCAGCCCTAATCAGGTACCCGATGCCCCCCCCTTCGGCCACGCCCTCGGCGGTACCCCCTGCATAGCCAGTTCTGGAGACGACATCTGGATGGCACTCCCAACAGAATTTGCTACCGAACCCAATGGACTGTGTCTTACAAGGGCTTCTCTTTTCTCGAACCCGACCTTGGGTATTGTAAGATCGCGTTTCCTGCTGGCAATATACAGTCGGTGAGTTCCATCCGGCGCAGATGCGGTATAATAGCTGGCTCTTAGCCATCTCCCATCGAGCCTGAAGTTTTGACCTGGTACCTATATATTGTCCGGGGGACAACACTGCTTGAACTCTGACCCAGGGCCCCATTCTACGACTTCGGCCGCTAAGTATCACTGCTTCAACCTCCACAGCCGGTTCGTGAACCAGTTGACCATTAGCGACAGCAGCAGTGATCATTCCCAAAGTCATCACTTTCGATATATCTCCGCCCGGGAGATGAGGTCCTGCAATTATTGATATATCCTGTTGGAAAAATCGCAGGTTACTGCAGCCAGTGTCATGGATAACCTCGAGCTCATCCCACCAGTCGTAGTGTGGAAGACGGAAGGCTGTTTTATACTGGGGATAGTACTACTATCAGACATAGGAACACATACCACATTGAGACCAGAGCGACGGTTGTTGGCTCGGAGCCTCTCCTCGACTGTAAGCATCGCTTACCTGGCTTCAGGACCAGGTACTTGGTTCTAGCGGAACGTGAATTAGCTAGACCGAACAGAATAGATTAATGGAACGTTAACGTACCCCTTCAACCCAAAAGTCCTTATAGCCATCGTGCTTTTGATTAATTGCTTCAAATTCATCCCAGTCAAATGGCCGGGGTTCGCAGAGCTGAACTCCTTTCGACCAGTATGTAATAAGTCCGGTCCAATCAAGTGTTTGCGACCTGTATGCGTTCAATATCGCTTTAACATTGGACAGTTGCTCATATTGATCTTCCTTTTGTAGACAACCCTCGAGGTCCTTGAGGACGGCGATTCGCTCAATTACTTTCCAACTTAGGCCCCGTCTTTCTCCAACCACTTTTCCCCTGTCGTTAAATTAATGAACTGGGCCAATCCACATAAATGAAAGAGTTGAGCGACTGAGAATTTATGCTTCCCGATAGTCTCCTAACCGTCTTTGAAAGATACGAGGCATAATATTGTCCTCTAACCTCTCCAGACAACGGGTGACTTGAGCATCAATGTCGCTGTGAAACCAAATCAGCATTTATTCATTGGAACCAAGGTATCACCAAGGTATCAAGAACAGTTAGTTACGCACTTTATGTCAAGGTCGGGCTCTTCTGAAGTCCTTCCTTCAGGTAGCCTCCGTTCATCTGTCAATGGCTCCGGTCCACGATGCTTCCACCTTCGCGGTTTTTCAGGGCGTTCAGCCATGGAACAAATATCAACTATGCCCACATAGGACTTCGTAAGATCCAAATCCTCTACATTTAGTTTTGTACGGGGTGTTGGGTCCGATGGAGACCCGTCTTCGTATAATCGGCCCGAGAGCTCGATTTGGTTCTCTTTCTCTTTTTCGATTCTCGCCTTGAGAGTGAAGTATTGCGTCTGCTTACGCTTGGCAATGGAGAAGACTCCTTGTTGCGGGAATTTCTTAGTAATGGAGAAACATGCCGTTTCCTGCGAGCGGTACGGGGCGCCGGAATGGGTGGTTGAATCTTGGTCCCTCGATCCCCGGGTATACTATTCTGAGGTGAAAAGGACGTCGGTGCGGTGGATGCGGAGATAATAGCCTGAAGAACCTCTAGAGCCTCTAGATCCTCTAGTACTTGCACTTGAGAACATATTGTGTTCCAGGATTCAAGTTATCAGGTCAATTTCACGCGGACTGGCAAAATAACATAGCAAACCAAGAGATTAAAGCAAGCAGAGCATTAAATAGAAGACGTATGAATTGCCCAGTGTTGAAAGGAATCAAACAAGACTGAGAACTTTATTGATAGTTAACGTCTTTGTGCCCCTTGATGCTGTCTATCGTATCTTTTATATTCCTTCCTAGACTCGAGTTGCTCAATGAAATCGTGGTTTTGCCTCTCGACCATCAGTTAATTTCACCTTTCCTCAGAGAAATCTCGTGTAAATTGAAAGTCGGGTACGAAGTATAATTTGTCCTGCTAGTTTGCAAACCGAGTGATCTTGTGTCAATTTCCGAGTACATGAGTCGGGCCCCTCATTGTTGGACGCAGACACCCACTCGCCAAAATGACAGAAAGAAATTCTGCTACAGGCCAGGCAAAAGAATAGAGTAGCAAGGATATGGAATGTGATTACAAAAAGTGCTAGCTATATACATGATTCGAGCTGCGCGATCAAAGCTCAGGGCCATGAGATTCAAAGCGGGACTTGCCCCCCTTATGCTTCACTTGGGTAGACTTGTTAATGGACAAAGACTGAACCGACGCTGGACCCTTTAGAGCCAAGAGCGCAAAATGCCCACCAACCGTCGGACGTGCGCGACATAAGATCGGGATCCCTGGTTCATTTCCATGGGCGGAGGTAGAGACATATCGATCAGAGAATGGCCAGTTGTGTTTCCCGTTCGTCATGAATGCCCACAGGTCATCGACAAACTCGTCCCGTGTGTTCGTCTCGAACGTGGCAGCAAGCCACATATTCCAATCTGACTTGGCCCAGTCCTGTCTGTTGTCTAGAGGAACCCCGTACTCGCCTCGGACGGTAGTATAGAACTCGCTGTTCACCCGAATGGCGTCGTTGGAAAAGGTGTTTAGTCCAAGCAGGACGTCCGGGAATAGGTTGTATGGAGTTTTCCATGATTCGGGATGATTGGGATATTGCAGTACGAAATGTGTTTGTTCTTCATCTGTGCCCAGACCCTGCTCAAAGAGAATGCCTGCGTGTCTCTCGCCGATGCGCGAGTACCGGTCAATACCACTGAGCTCGCCAAATGCTTTGATACCAATTGCTGCCTTGATGGCTAGGTTTGTCTCGTTCGCGAGGGGGCCGGCGGCATCATTAGAGGAAAGTTGGTTTGCGATGTCGATACTGTTGTCGACCAAGTAGTCGGCGTATTTCTGGAAGATGTCCATATATTGACCCGTCCACTCAGAATCTCCTGTAGCGCGGGAATAAGCAAGAGCAAGAATCAGCAGATTGCCGGATTCCTCTATCGGCATTGGCTCGGCTTTCTGGTCGTCATGACCAATGGCATCTGGATAGTGACTGCCGAGGTCATGAATGGTATACGGAAGATTCCAACGGCCGGCATCTAGGTACCGCATCACAGGTTCCAACATCAGGCGAATCCAATCAGGGTCCAAAACCCAGTATATAGGGAATGCTGGCATAATCACATCAATGGTGTTGACATTCCCGTCGCTAGAAAGCTCCTTGATGAATGCCAATACATGGTTGGTGTCGAGGGAATCATTTGGAATAGTCAAATCTGTTCCACCATATGCTTGGCGGGTAGATAATGCAACAATATCCGCATATTTGGGGCCAGCTGCCGCAGCAGCAAAAGCTGCCAATTCCTGGTCCAGTTCCGAAGACTCTCTCAATGCGTCTTCGTAATCATCTAGGAAGAACGAGAGAGCTTGATGCGTAGTAGGGTACTCTGCGCGGTAATACCCGGTGTATTCTTCTCCGAGATAATTAATAGCCGCTTCTCGTTCGTAGCCTACGGCGAAATTGACGGATACTTGGCCGTAGACAGTTCCTAAATCATGGGCCAAGGCGGCGATGCTTCCGTACGACCAAGCAAAATCTTTCCCAGAGAGATCACCCTCCTGTGCGAATTGAGCTCGCACTGACTTGGGGTCTCCGGTCAGAGAGGAGAGGCTGCTGTATTCAGACGGCCGCGACGCGAGAATGGCTTTACCCCAGAGTGCCATGTCGTTAGCCTCGGCATACTTCGCTGCATCCTCCACGGAGAGTGAATGAATGAGGAGACCGTCGTCATGTTCTTCATAGTCGAGGACGGAGCGATCCTCGCGTCCAGTCCATCTTCCATCGATGTCCGAATAGATTTGGATATCGTTACCGAAATAAGACCCGGAGACTTTGACAGTCAGGTAACTGAAAGGAAGGGACTGTCGCAAGTAGTTCGAGGGGGTCACAGGCGAGAAAAAGTCGAGGGTCAATCTCACGGAGCCGGCCGTGAGGTCAAAAGTGGAGTGAGTTGAGGTGAATTCGGCACGACGCACGGTGGCAGGCAATATTTCATCTTCGTCGATGTCCGGAACACCCATTACGCTATACGCCTGGCCATCGACACGCACAATCACGGACCAGCCGAGCTCCTGGCCCGCCCAGAATTGTGGTTCGGAGTAGGGAAGTTGTTGCACACGATCACTGGGCATCCATGCTGATAGATAAGGGTTGCGTACCGCCAGCGGATACGATGGAGGGAGCACAGGGTGATGTGTGATGCTTCCCTGTTGGTGACCTTGGTGGCCATTGCTGAAAAGGGACAGAACGGAGGCACAGAGGGAGCCCAGTCCCAGTGGCGCTTGGAAATCGAATCTCATGATGTGTGGTAGAAGGGTCGACCTGGCGCACCGGGCGCATAGATCGATAGAACAATGAAAGCAAAACTGTTGCTATGGAAGGTATTGCAGGAAGGAGAGACGATGAGGATGCCAAAGATGAAACGCGAATTTCAGCTCGGGTTAAAAAGCGAAACGGCGGGCCTATGGCCCCCTGTTGACATTGTTGGCCCCGGGGTCCGCTGATCAGCCTACATTGTCGTCATCGAGAGGAGAAGCCCATTCTTGCCGATCAGAATGGTCTGGGCGGCTATTCTAGCCTTCAAACAGCGAGGGGCCGGGGGTGGTGGATCCTCTGATGGGTCCTCAGTGGCCAACGACATAGCGAGTAGGTGGTTCCTGCGGTGCCATGGCGGGGCTCTACGTAAGACTGGGGCGCGTAGGCATTTTGTCCTAAGTCTTGTAGGTATATCTCTTTGTTTCAAGAATCTCTTCATCTGAGTCAGTTTGTTAATGATCCTGCTAGTACATACTAACTAATAACTTCGTATAGTTCTATAGTACCAGTACCATGGTTCATGTTCATAGTGAATTGTGCTCTGTCTAAACTGACGAGATGCTCGTGCCATACCTGCCAGCGCCATCTAATTAACTGTAGCGTACCTTACCTGCTATATAACTAGTACTAGAATATCGTACCTACCCTATATGCACATTTTATCCATGGATCCATGATACATCAAAACATAATACTTGTAGTATATGCAGAAACACGATTAATTCTGAACAGGACATTGAGCAAATTTTGTTGTACTAGTAATTTTGTCCTCGTAACTTCATAGGAAATTCTCTTTTACAGCTTAGACTCTTCAATGCGGCGACCGATCTCATCGAAGTGAATCTGCTTGCCACTGCGCAGGGCTTCCTGAAGATAGGATCCAATCTCAACTGCCTTGACAGCATTGGTCAACTTCATTGGAAGGGGTGTGTTGTCGAGGCAGGCAGCGGTGAACTCGTTAGCCTCATTTGTGAATGCAGGTCCGAAGCGGCCGATAAAGTTGGGCGGGACCTCGCGAGTAATGCCGCCAGAGTGATAGTAGTTGACGAAGTTCTTCTGAGGATTGCCGTTGACGGTGAGTTTGCCCTCTGTGCCAATGATCTCTGTGGTGTCCTCTTGGCCGTGAGCCATCATGCGGGTGCAGTAGTAGTAAGCGATTTTGCCGTTCTGGAACTCGACAATACCGACTGCGTTATCGTAATCCTTGTGCTTCTTCAGCTCGGGTTGGACAGCAGTGATGCCGTGGGCGGAGATGCTCTTGGGAATGGAATCGTCGCCGAAGAACCAGAGAGTCAGATCGATGTCGTGGACAGACATGTCAACGAAGACACCACCAGACCAGGCGGCATACTCCACATAGAACCCAGAAGGGTCAAACTTGTCGGCAGTTTGACTGCGGATAATCGAGGGACGACCGATGAGGCCCTGCTCGGTCTTCGCGAAGGCATCACGGTAGGACTCGTCGAAGCGTCGTGAGAAGCCACACATCACCTTCAGGTGAGGCTTCTTCTTGGCGGCTTCAACCACAGCACGACACTAAGAAATTATAATCAGTACAACGTCAAGCAAGAGGTGAGCCAAGGGGGGTGGGGGTGCGTGACAAACCACTTCCACATCAACAGAGAGGGGCTTTTCGCACAGAACGTGCAGGTCCTTCTCGATTGCCTTGATGGCTTCTTCAGCGTGGACTGAAGTGGCAGTTCCGATAGCAACTGCCTGAAGACCGGGGTGTTTTAGCATCTCATCGTAATCGGTGTACAGAGTCACCCCATGAGGCTCAAGGTTGACTCGACCCCAGGCAATCTCGTTTTGGTCGGGGGTGAAGGCTGCGACAAGTTCGGCGCGAGGGGTCTTTTGGAGGAAGTTGATGGCATGCAACTTTCCGACACGACCAAGGCCGGCCATGCCCACTTGTAGTTTTTGAACGCCCATCGTATATGATGAATGTGAGAGTAGCTGGAAGATGTTGTTATGCTCGGTGAGAGAATGATTGAATCCGGGGTCCTACTGCGGGTTTAAATAATTCATGATGGAGCCCAAGTAGGCCTATCGAAGGCACAAGTCTTCTATCGTACTGTGTCAATACTATTGTAGGAAAGTCTTCCCATTGACTCTATCCGCACTCCATCTGCATATCCCCATGCACCACCACAACACAACACTGAGATAACAAGTGGAAAGACTTACCTTATCCACCCGAACGAGTAACTTCGCCCACCACACACGCTTGTGCTCCACTTCTGGTCAGGTGTATTCCTTGTGATTGATCAGTTGCTGATTGTGGGGATCGTCCCCCCGCACTGCGGAGAGATTTGCCTCAGCACCCCGGGGAAATTCTCTCCGCACATTCACCCCCAGAAGTCACTCCGAACGGAGTACTCCATAGCCAAATGGATTCGCGGCCACGGAGAAGTCGCCTGGTGGCAGGCTGGTAAGTGTCACATTTTGCTGTGGACGATCATCTACTAATTACCGATTGTCCAGTCTACGATGCCGTGGTAAGTTTAAGCGGGAGAAGAGATGGGGGCGAATCCCATTAACCTAAACGTGGCTGCATTTATAGTTCGTCATTTGAAGTGTATGTCTTGGGGGTGAACCATTGGCATTGTATGCATATGTTGATTGTTCATTCCAGGCGATGTGCATGCAGAGATCTGTCGGCACTGTCAACGTGTCGGCGTCGACTGCAACCGATCATCGGTCCGGTTTCGCGAGGGGCTGGCATTGCCAAGTATTGCCTTTCCAGAGGAAAAGAGTTGGCCCAGAATTATTGGAAACGGTATTCTGAACTCATTAAACGTCAGTTCAAACACAGAACAATTGCAATGCTAACCCTCTGACAGTTCGCTTTCATGATGAAACCTCCGAGATTACAAATCTATATGTAGCAGTCACAGAAGACCCCGAGTCTCAGTGGGTCCACGAAAGAGAGGTTCATCCTCAGGAAAATCCACATCATGAGACAGAAGTCATTCATACACCTAAAGAGCATCAAATTGGTCTGCAGCATGTTGTCAACCTTCGATCGCCCTCAGTGCCCAATACCGCGGCAGAAAACCCCTCTCCTGCAAGCATATCCATTATCTCGTCATCCTCCTCTCGGACTAGATCCAGCTATACTACCCTTCATACATTCACCGAACGAGAGGCCATTCTAATCCGGAATTTTGTTGAAAACATGGCTCTTTGGGTGCGTTCGCCAATAGAATTTTTGTGTCAAAAGAACATGGAAGCTGACAGACAATAACTATAGGCCGATATCACCGACCCAAAGCGTCATTTTGAAATAGAAGTGCCTGCAAGGGCACTCAAAGATTCAGTTCTTCGCCTTGCGGTCTTGGCTTTCTCTTCACGACATTTAAATCGAAGAAATACGGAAGATGCACCGGAGGCACTACAATACCATAACGACTGCGTAAAGCTACTGATCCCTGCAATGTCCGAGCCAGAACAACATATCACTGAGGATATTCTGGCCTCAGTGGCGATCTTGCGACAACACGAAGAGATGGACGGTAAGCAGTTCTAATACCCACCCGTCAATGAACCAGCAATTAATTCTTCTCCAGGGGAGGATAATCAGTTCCATCTGACTGGCACTACTCGCATTCTCAATACAGTCTCAATATTTGGCTCATCCGGTGGCCTGGGCGAGGCTGCGGCTTGGTTATGCCTGCGTCAGGATATTTATGTGGCACTAACGACTCAGCAACCACTACGAACTGATTTACAAAACTTCCTGGAGTCCGATGTTTTTGACAGAGATGATGACTTTGCGTGGTCTAGTAGGATGGTCTTCCTACTGGCAAAGGCTCTGCAAGGTGTCTTTGCAAAAAGTTCGAATTCAAAATCCATTGACGAGGAGGTTCAAGAATGGTATGCGAACAAGCCACATACCTTTGAGCCAATCCGGGTAGTTCCACGCGGATCAGAAATAGAAAATCGATTCCCGGCTATTTGGATGTTGTTGCCTGTGCATGGTGAAGTCCCCTCTTGTCTATTCTCTTTTGCATTATCTAGTACTGATAACGGTGCAGTTGTTGGCTTGCAATACTATCATATGACCAAGATTGTTCTGGCACTTTCTCAAAGCTCGACCGCATCTTCTACATATGAGACACTTCGACAATCCCGATTAATTGAGGTGAGTCCTGGATTTCTTTATCGCTTAGTCGATCGTTGCTTAAATCTTCTCCACTTGAAAGAAAAATATTCAACATCATTTACTTCATGTTTTGGGCTTTGCAAAGTCCAATTCTAAAGCTGAAAACACGCTGTTCACGGCGCGTCACAGTCTGGTAGCATGTAAGTTTGCTCGCAATGAATCTTCTTCCCGGTTTGATGTGATCTGTGTTGACCATTCATTAAGGGGGCTGGGCTTTAAGGAGTCGTGGAGATCAAAAGGCAGCAGAATCCCTATTACGGGATATGCATGAAAGAACAGGATGGAACATGGATGTATTAATTATGTCGCTACGGCAGCAATGGCGCGATGAAAATGAACATTGAGGACTTTCCTGGTCGGGGGTTGATACCCTACATGGCTGGTCCTCAATCATCACATAATGAATACCTGCGGTTCCGGCAACAATTTCGTCCAGTTCTCACGCTTTCGCTTCTTCCGAATTTCCTGAAGCAGATCCAAAGCTCTTAAAATATTCACAAACCCGCTGCGACTGAATTGTCGTTTCAAAAAGGTATCAAAGAACAACTGGTGCTCAAGCGAGTGGCTCTCGGACGCAGCAATAAAACACGCCCAGATAAGAGAATGCTCGCCTAGCGATCCCTCAGGAATCTGCTCGAGAGTTGATTTGAAATCTTCTACTAGGTGCGTTGATGGTGCTCCATCATCTCCTAGGGATGCCCGATAGAGGTAAATGTCATATGCTTGTTGCCTCAGGCTCGCAATTCGATCGAATGAGTCGAAATATGTGGGATATAGGTGACGATAGTACTCGAGGCAATCAAAACCCTGTTGACCTTCAAATATAAGGGTGCTTGTGCCCACGTCCTGACTTATGAATGGCGCTCCGTAAACTCTTATCCTGGTGATGTTAGCTTTAGAAATGCCCAGATTTACCAGCCAGTTCGCACAACTTACTTGTGAATTTGCCGTAGAAGGAACTGGGCCAAATCTCCCTCTGCGAGCTTTGAGTCGCCGCCAATAGCTTGCAAAGCAGATTGCAACACGTGAAACACGATGGGAAAATCCGAGGACCCGTTTACCATCAAAGCCACGAGAAGAACAAGTATTGTTAGAATGATGACATGCTGTGTTTCTAGATCATATTTGTCGATAGATCTTTTCTTCTGGAGCTCTCGGATAGCCATTGTATAAAGTTTGGCGGCATCCTGGAGTCCGCAGCCTCTCCTGCTGGATAGATGGAATGCAGATGCTGCAAGGACCGCGTTCATAACCAGTTCATCCCGATGGGCTATTGGAAGAACCATATGTCGCCACCCATTATTGTGATCGTCAACAATCACCATCTCGGGGGCAATGTTTTGAGAAACTAGATAAATCAGTGGTTTAGCGATGGGTATCTTTGCTTCAGGTCATTCAAGAACCTACAATAGTCCAGCAAGAACAGCTTCCCAGGGCTCACTGGGCCAAAGTTTGGAGAAACTATAGACTTTTTCCTAAATAAGGACTCAGATTGGGAGTCACGACTTTCTTTCTCATTCTTGATCGAACTTTTCCCCCTTGTCGAACAGAACGTTGGGGCCAGAATCTGGACATTCCCTTTCCCAAAACAACTTGATTTCTTCGAAATCTTCGTCCCTGGAGAGAACTTGAAACTATTGCGAAATTTCCACGACGAACCGAAACCACTACAAGAGATACCCTTTGCGTCACATTTCTTGCAGTTGGGATGTGTGCGATCGCAATGGATTCGGCGCTGAGAACACTCGTAACAGCCTGCCAATTAACAATAGGAAATTAATTCAGTGCTGGAGGTCCTAGATAGAGGTTCGTACCTTTAATTTTCGGCACGTAGGGTCGTTTCCTCTGCGGCATGGTAGTAAGGAAGTATTCGTTATGGTAATGATGAGTGTGAGTTCTGTTCGCCCCTCCTTCCTCCCTCTTCCTTCCCAAAGGTTCTCGGCTTCGCATCCGATGGGGTGAAAAGATAACAAAAAGTGCGGGGTATGCTGCATCCAATGGAACATTTATACTACTAGTATACTGGTGATATTACAGCAGTTTAGTTATTTAATGCTAGTACACAATAAAATAGAAATAAATATTCTGAATGCCGTTCCAATAATTTTGATATATGCTTCGATCGCCAATCCGGTACTCAGAACAATATGATACAAATGAATACCGGTATACGAGTATGTATGCTTCAACCAGGTCAGCTCCGGAACAACTGCAGACCACCCTCTTCGTGGTCTTCATCACTCTCAGCATCACTGCCGCTATCATCGCCTTCGCCCAGCAACCCACTGGCAGTTCTGCCTAGCAGCGAGGCAAAGAATTCATCACGGGCCCGAATCGTCCATCCACCACGGTCCTCGGGAGCCATAAAGTTCTGTAACTTCTCATGCACGTTGTACTTCATCTTACGGCCCTTGGAGGCACGGGTATCAATGTCACGCTTAACCTTGTCGTTACGCATACCAGTCACTGGGTGGATTGGAAGGCGAGAAGGCAGCTGCGTGAGGGAGTCGAGACCGCCGGACATGGCCTCGGAGGAGGACATGCGTTGCTCGACAAGCTCACGGAGAAGAGATTGATAGAAAATAGTGTCGTCGTAGATTGGTTCGGTGTTTTCCGTTCCGTGGCGAGCGCGCTTGGAAGATCGATCGCCGACTTCGGTTGCGATGTGGGCATCAAGAACAGCGGTGATAGTCTGCTGGCCCGAAGCAGAGCCTAGAAGCTTTCCACGGGCATTAGGAAGAGAGCTCGGGGCTCCCCTGACCTTGGAGGACCACTTGTCGAGAACAGAGCGGCGGTGTGAGAGGGATTCAGATTCGAGATCGGCCATACGCTCCCAAAGCGAGGCAGATGTGGTTGATGGTGTAACGGAAGAACGCTTGCGCTTTTTCGTTTCGTCCTTGGACTGGGCCGAGGCGAGGGCGGTGCGAAGCTCCTCCAAAGTAGACCAAAGTGCAAGTGCTGCAGATTCCGCAGACTTGATCGCCTCGGAATTTGAAGCTTCGCCATCCTCTTCCTGAGCATCTTCCTCCTCGCCAGAAATCGCGGAAATGTCGTTGATGGCGGTCAGACCCTTTTGCAGCTTAATCCGAGTGTTCAGCAACGCATCAAAGGTAGCACGCTGCTCCTTGACAGCCTTTCCCTTGGCCGCATCAGCTTTGGAAGCCTGTGAGATGGTGGCTGCAATGGTCTTCTGGTCCGTAGCCATAAGCCTCCGCAATTCCTCGCGATCATCTGCCGATGCTTCCTTGCTACCAGACTGCTTCTTGCCGACGCTTGGTTTGCGCGGGGCAGATGATTCTTCGTCATCAGATGTGATCTCATCTTCGCTGTCTTCGACATCTTCATCATCATCTGAAAGGTCATCGCTTCCTGCGGATCCCTCTCGATCAGACCCTGATTCTTCTTCGTCGGACAAGGCCGCGCCCTCGTCATCGCTCTCCAATTCATCCGAGTCTTCGTCGTCATCGCTTCGAGCCGCGAAAGGATCGTCTTCACTGTCGGCATCCAGCGCATCTCTGCTGACACGAGAGCCGTCGTATTGCTTGCCGAGAGAAACGGGTTCTTGCTTGCGAAGCTTCCCTTTGCTGTTTCTTGTATTAGCAGACCATTGCGAGCCGTGACAGGTAGGGACAAAGTCTTACCCTACGGCCTGGTAATGCTCTCTTCCAGCATTCGATTCTGCGGCCTTGCCACCCTCTTCATCAGAAGAATTGCCATCGCGCTCAATATCCTCGGGATCAAAGTCTGAATACAATCAAATCAGATCAGCATTTGGACATCTCAAGGAGTTGGGTGGGAATTTCGACATACCCTTGGGAGTTGGATCTTCCAGATCAGCGAGCTGATCAGCCAGCGACTTTCCAGGTGCCATGATGAGTGAATGATAGGCCTTCTGGACTTGGTTAACACAAGAAGATTGCAAGCTGCGCCGACCTTCACTTTTTTTTTGTTTTTCCGGTTATCCGGAACAACTGCCCTCTTTGGGGCTAGCGTCTCTGCTTCTCAGGCGGTGAGTGTACTTGAGCCGTGGGCGGTGAATATTGTGCCTGTATTCTGCCGCTTTATACATTTGTTGCATCACCTCCAGTCTCAACTTCTTCTCTTCTGCCCCCGCTGTGATATTTACCAAATAATGTGGTCTATACCAACTAGCTGCGCACCAATGCGCAGTCGCATGTTCTCGACCTTTCGAATACTCCAGCACGATAATCCCCTCGTCAGTATTCAACCATCATTGCGCCTCGGTTATATCTGCGATCTTCTATTAACAATTCCTAGGGTCTCCCACGTTCTGGCACCCCTCCAAGCCTTAAGAGCCGCCGCGGACTCCCTCAGAAACGTAAAATTCGAGATGTAAAGAAAGTTATTGCCGTATCATCGGCCAAGGGCGGCGTGGGCAAGTCAACAGTTGCAGGTAGGTTCTGCTATTGAGGCTCGCATCCTCTTGCATAGTGCATAGTGCATAGTGCTGATTTATATTTCAACCAGTCAACCTGGCCCTCTCCTTCGCTCGGCGTGGAATTAGAACAGGCCTTTTAGATACTGATATCTTCGGCCCATCCGTCCCAACCCTCCTCAATCTCTCCGGAGAACCTCGACTCGACGAAAGTAAGCTCCCATCCATACCTCAACAACTCTTCAATGATCCCGAACCATTCATTTACACACACAATCACAACAGATAACTGCCTCATCCCCCTCACAAATTACGGCCTAAAGTCAATGTCAATGGGTTATCTCCTCCCCCAAACCCAAACAGACACCCAAAGCGGCGAAGTACCAATGGACACAACGCCAATTTCCTGGCGCGGACTAATGGTCACAAAAGCCATGCACCAATTACTCCACTCCGTATCCTGGGGCCCATTAGACGTCCTCGTTCTAGACCTCCCACCCGGAACCGGCGACGTCCAATTAACAATCAACCAAGAAGTGATAATCGACGGCTCGGTAATCGTGACAACCCCCCAAGATATCGCGCTCCGCGACGCAGTCCGTGGCTTTGGCATGTTCCAACGCATGGATGTTCCCGTCTTGGGAATGGTTCGAAATATGGCATATTTCGCTTGCCCGAATTGTGGGCATCAGACGAAGATTTTCTCGCACGGCGATGGCGATGGTAACGGTCACTCTTGTGAAGATCGCGGTGTTGTGGCAGAGTGTAAGCGGTTAGGTGTGGATTTCCTGGGTGATATCCCGCTCGATGCGCGAGTTTGCGAGGATGCGGATCGTGGAATGCCGACTGTTGTTGCTGAGGAGAGTGCGGAGCGAAGTGCCCGTCGCGAGGCTTTCCTTGGTGTCGCTGAACAAGTTGCCCGTAAAATTGGTCTAGAGTGGCGTTGACCTTTTTCCTTGACTTCTGCGACAGGACTAATCGCAATTTGGATTCTTGCACATGCCAGTGGTATTATGGTTGTCGGTTGAAGGGCTAGAGCATGGTGAGATCTGTACGATAATATGCATGAAGATGATTTTCAAGGCAGATTTATTGTTTGCGAACTTAAAGTATCAAGGTTGCTACATAAACCTGAGCAACTCAGAACATAAAGTCAAAAGGGTTGGCCATATATCGTATTCGCGTCCGGGAACTTCTCCAGTCTCCCATGACCGTACCACAAACCTCACCGGAAGGAAATTGGGTATATTGAACAAATAAAAAAGGGGAAAAGGTGTCAGGAATTCAAGAAAAGTAGATGGTAGATCGGTGTCGTTCTGAAAAGATCAGAAGCAGGAGATATGCGAGATATGGTAAGGCAGAGTTGGCCAGATTCTTGAAATGGCTTGGTTGGAAACGAAAGAACCTGATGGAATCGGAAGTCATCAAAAAGAGAGTAGAAAGTGGTTGAAGTGACAAGAAAAAAAACACATGGGATGTAAATGGTTGTAGCAGCGCATGATGCAGAATCAAAGTTGTTCATCGGCAGTCTTAAAGACTTCGCGATCAGGCATCTCCGGACGATGGGAAGTTGAATCTCGGGACTCGTCAACAGAGAGCCCAGGGCGCAGTGATGATGTCTCAGTCGAGAAACGTCCGTCTTCGTTGGGAATGACGACGTCGCTAACACCCCTGACGTTTCTTACTGCCCTGGTGCTAGCTGCGTCTGGGGCGACACCATTGGGGATGCCGACATCCTTCTCGCCGCCAATGGTACTAGCATCGTCGGAGAGAAATTCGCTGCGACCGGCTACTGAAGATGGCCGGCCGTTTAGGTAAGGTAGTGAAGCGTTTGAAGTCATCGCGGCATGGAAAAGAGCTCTCGTGCTTGCGCTGTCGTCTTGCAGCTTGTGGTTGTCAACTTCAGGTAGAATGAGGATCGGGCCACCACTTTTCTGCGAAATTGGCCGAGAAGCAGCTTCTGGGTCACTAGAAATGCGCCCGGGTGTAAAATCTCCATTAGATTGCTTCTGCTCACTGGCAGTGTCCCAAGTGACAACACCTGCACCAGCAGCGGTCGCCTGCGAAGCTTTGTTGGCGTGAGGATCTTTGTTCTTCGCGGGCGTGCTCGAATATGAGCCTGCTTGACCGGCATCCACACTCGTACGGGTTGAGCGGCGACCAGATTGCTGGGCCTGTTTCTCTTTTTCGAGAGTCCGTTCATCGTGCTTGCTGCCCCAGCCACTCCATAACATCAATCCGTAGTTCTTCTTGGCGTGACGCTTGGGCAGTACGCCAGGCGCGGCACGTCGAGCAGCCAAGGAGCTTGGTGGAGGACATTCGCCGTTGAAATCTTGCAGACCATGTGCCATCTCTTTAATGCGTCGGCCCTGAACCCGAAGCTTCTCCTTGGAGAATTTCAAGTCCCATTCATGCTTCGCAGCTAGCCACTTTGAGATAAGTTGCGGGTTAATTGCGCCAATTTTATCGGGAGGAGTATCTAGAATAGGATAGGACGATGGCGGATCCAATGGATAAGTACGCCCGCGTTTGTCAACCCGTTCACGCAACATATGGTGGGAGAAGGCGGGCAAAGGATCCCCTGCTCTTCCGACATAAGAGATCCCCGTATCTGTCCTAGGGATCTTCGCACCATCATGAGGACGGGAACTTGAGCTGCCATCCGACCCACTGGAGGACACTGGGGAAATCTGACTCTCATCGACAATTTCCACCTCGGCATTTTGGGCCCGGGCGAGTGCCCAAGAACCGAACTGTGAGATGACTCGGAACATATACTTGGCAGGCCGACTAAAGCTAAATGTCGGCGCGACATGGCACAAGTTTTCCCAAACTTGGAACTGCACGTAGGTGGGTTCATATTTGTTCAGAATCTCACGGTCAGGGTCGAATTCGTCAAGGTAGATGTCGCTCGGCGGGTAGGCGGCAGGGTTGGCGGCCTTGTGTGCAATGTAAAACTGCTCGTCTCGAAGCATTTCACCGCCGCCACTGAGGATCTGAAGTGGGGGAAGGCCACCTAAGGAGGGTTGAAGGATCGGGGAAACCAATGGATGCGAAATGAGTTGGTTGGTGGTATACATCTGGATTTGATCCTTGAGTTCGACCGTCTTGCCTTCCAGTTCAATGTGGATATTATCAGGCTCGGCGTGCACGGTGTTGGGGTCTGTGCTTTGCTGCATTCCGGGGTATGCATGTCCTGGAGCAATCGCTTTCTTCTCATGCAGTGTATATCCATGAACAGCTGTCTCCTCCGCATTGCTATTAGGGGCTGGGACTGTTTTATCCACGTCTGTTGCGGTGAGGGTAGGTTGGTGGGAGAGCTGCTTGATTTTCAAGATTTCATCGGCATTCGGCGGCGGCCAAGCCGTTGATGGCTTGTGTCGAAAACCATAGGGAGGAATATAATCACCAGGGTTATCTGCGACGATGCTGGGCATGGAGTGGGTGAGGTCCACCCATGGGGAAATGAGGATCGCCCCAGCGGGCAAGGGGATCCCCTGATCGCGCATAATGACCATTAACGACAACGCCATGCCTCCACCCGCCGAGTCGCCCGCAATAATAATTTCCTTCGAGTCGTAATGCTTCAGCAGCCACAAATATGATGCCAGACAATCTTGCAATGCGCATGGGAAGGGGAACTGGGGAGCAAGACGATACTCCGGAGCGAACACGCGACCGTTGAGCTTACGCGCATGGCGCTGCATCATGTACCGATGGGTGTCCACACTACCGAAGAAGTATGCACCGCCATGGACGTAGAGCATAATGCGATTGTTTCGGGCATTAGACTTCTTGTTCTCATTGTAATGATTGCGCATCTCGATCCACTCTCCCTTGAGGTCCTCCGATGGACCACGCCATTGCCACCATTCCTCGCCGCCGACTCGCTTGATACCATTCGGGCCGAGCTGCTTGGAAATTGCTTTTGCGGCAGTCGAGAGCTCGTCATCTGGAATAATAACGGTCTCGGTTCTCACCCAATGCGGACTCGGGACCCATTGGCTTGTGAACGCTTGGATATCTTCGACAGGGTGCTTGGAGGCATAGTATAGAAACTGTCGGGTGATCTGGATTCCTTCATCATAGGTGATATGAACGGAGGGCTTGTTATGGAGAGACTTGCGATGTAAATACTGTCCCAAGAATCCATCAGTAAGCCTCAAGCGACCATGTTTGTTTGGGGAGTGGATTTGGACCTACATGAGCGATAAAAGTTTGGATGGCAGTTGGCGTCAAAGCCATGCCCAGAGAAACGGTGTGCAATGGCATTGTCCATTCAAAACAATTGGCCACGCAAGTAAAAGAGGGAAAGCTGTAAAAGGGGAGAAAGAAGGACGAAGCGAAGTGGAAGTGGAAGTGGAAGTGGAAGTGGAGAATTACCCCGACGTCATTGTGGGGCTGGTAGGGGCAGTTTCCACTCACCGCCGATCGGGTTCGTTTATGTACACAATACGAGTATATCTTCAATATCTTCAGTATCTTCAAGTTCATTTCATTTATGCATATCCTGTACATACTATGTACATACTATCTATTCTCATTCCTCACTCACTGTCTCCGGCGAGATGCCAGGAACAAGATCACTATATATACCACTGCCACTATCCCAGCCACAACACTGCATGCTATCACTGCCCCTCGCGGCGAATATGGATCCTGAAACCCGGTTAATTGGAACCCGAGTCCCATGTTGATGATCCCCAGTACGATCATTATGCGGCCAAGCCATCGGTGCAAATATGCAAATATCCCCTTCCCAGAACTTCCATCCCCTACACTCTTGCGGAAATGCCGGTGTTGCAAAAGCCCCATCGCGGGTTGGAAAACGACCAGACCGGCAACCACGATCATCCCAATGATGGGATGGTGATTATGCATCAAATCCAAATCTTGAGCCATTGTGATTCCAAGTGCCATCCCTGCAATTGCAAGCACCAGGTTGACGAGCTGCAGAATCGCATGCGTCATGATCGTTGATGGGAAAACATAGAGCGCCAGCGCCCCGAACGGCAAGAAGATCACAAAGACCAAGATCATCAGAATCGCATGAGCCAATTGTCGCTTCTTTAAACTTTTCCCATCAACAGAATCCTCGGTCTCTGCTGATGTGACCGTTGCGCTCGATAAAACAGCAAATGGGTTGGCGCTCGAGTCCGAACTTGTTGACAAAGCACCCGTCGCTTTTTTCAGGTTGACAGTGGCGGTTCCCTTGTCATCGTGCTCGGTCAACTCTGCCGATACACTATCCGTATTCAATGGGTCCCCATATTTGACAGCCCAGATCCATGGACTCGAGCTGCTGGTCAAATCCAACATGCCCCCATCCCAACTTATACAACTATCACATCGAATATTGGCCGTGATCCTTTCCTGGTTGAAGAATCCACTACCACTTAGCACGGACACATCTGCATCCGAATTATGTTCTGGCTCAACATGACCCTTTCCGAGGCGGGGCGAGACTGTCACGTTGTCGCTGCTGCTCCCAGCTGTATACACAACGAATATGTTGGCTCCGGTCATTCCAGTTCCTTGTCCGAGTGCGAACCATTTAACCGGGCTGGTAGAATTCATCTGAAAGAATATCGGCCCCTTCCCCGAATTTGCCGTGGTTTCAGGAACGTGGATTGTAAATGTCAGGTCATTTCCTCCTGGGATGATGCTTTGAAATTGGGCTGTTACAAAGTGGGCCCCAAAGAGGCAGAGCCAACAAAGGAGAAGCATCATTGTGCAAAGAGTACCAGTGTTGACGGGTTTTTAAAGCTTCCCCGTTTTCGAGGGGGGTAAGGCTCATTTATACATATTCATACAGCCATGACACAGGCTCACAAGGGCTCTTATTTTCGCATTCCACTGGTGCTGTCGATCTATTCTGGGCGAATCCCAGCGCATCGCTAGACCGTGAAAGCATTGACCATTGTTAGACATGATAAAGCGCAGCCAAGGCTTTTTGGAACGAAGTCAACAAAGCCATCCAGGTTCTTGAAAGGGCAAGCCACGAGATGCCGAATCAAGTATGAGGGGTTGCTAATCTCCCCGTGTCAGCCCTTATACGGGTTCCAAGGTTCCCTGCTGCGCCTCCACGGGTGCCGAGACCACCAGGGGATTTGAAATGGGACGATCTTCCGTTGGCCACGCGGCCGTGCGAAATATTAAAGAGTCCCTTCACAATCATATTTCCCCGCCGATCTACACTGTAATTCTTCTATGACTTTTTGCTCGATTGTGAATGGTGACTGCAATTGCTTGTTTAGGCACAGTTCCCGGGTGTGGGGAAGGCCAGACTTAAAGTGTGGCTATGCCAAAACCCTATCTCCAACTCAACCCCGAGCTCTCGGGAACTTTATGAAACTGACAGTTGACCGCCAAGCACTTTAGGAAGCTGGTTATACATGAGCCTAGGCAGATGCAATTTCTCCGCATTTCGGTCCCTTTGCAAGGATCGACATTATCTTGTTGCTGGGGCCCTCAGAAGTTGACAAAGACACGACTAAGCTGCATGCCAAGGTGATTTACCAACACTATCACCTATCAGACAACACATTGCTTGGATGACGCCAACAGGATCTTCGGTCAATGATCAGATTTGAAATTCTGCCCTTGGCTCTGGACTATTCCCCGTCAACAAATTTCGACTTTCGGCTCAACGCAGCCCCGTATCGCATAAATAGTAACGGTACAGGCAACGCGACGCAAGAAATCCCGCCAAGCAGGCTTGCTGCAGGCCCAATCATCAGATTCACAAACATTGGCCGGGCAGCTATGGGCATTGTGCAAGCAAGGACCGATCGGAGAATTGTGTTGGCAGACACCGCACTCGCAGCGTAGGGACCATAGGTGTCGACGAGAAAATTCAGACATTGCTGAAACGCGATATTAGATCCCGCTCGGATAAAACCTGTGGCTGGGTTATTTTGGCTGCAGCTTAAAATAACATAATCTTCCATCTCACGTCATCATCTTACCTGCTGCGATGACAGGTAGCGGCCATCGGTACTTCGGAGCCGCTGTCCATTCAAACCAAAACAGACCGGCCGAGAGAAAAGTTGCCCCGACAATTATTGGAGGCAGACGCGCCTCGGGAACTGCGTTGCCACAGTTGGCTTTAACGGCCCGCTTGTAGCTCGGCTGGTTGGCAAAGTTGACGAATACGGCACACCCAACGCCGACTAAGATCGATAGGAAAGGAAGGGTCGACCCAATGAGGCTCCATTTTCGCTTCTCTTTGAAACACTTGAAGTACCAGGTGAATTAGACTGTAAGTGAATGATGCATACAGTGCAAGGCACGCCGCCATTGATTCTGTGAACAACATTCTGTCGCCAACGATTAGTACGAGTTGAATGGATCAATAAGGTGGTTTTCACCCACTTCAACGGACGGGCCAGGTGTTTTGTCACAACGATACTGATTTCAATCTTCTCCTTTTCGTTAGGATGCCAGTATCGTTGATCTCCAGTACTCCGGCGCAGATGTTGAGCTTTCTCTTTCAACAGAACAGGCGCATATGTCTCAAATAAGCAAAAAGCACATATTAAAAATAAAATAAATACCAAAATTCCCTCGATATATTCGGTCCCTGGTTTTTACCTTGTTAGCGATACTTCCATGGTTCTATCTCTCTAGTTTGAATCAACAAACCTACAACGCCACCCCAACCCCGGGTTGATCGTTAAAGCAGAGCCAATGACGGGACCTAGTGTTGGCCCCCCGGTAATGCATAAGGCGACAATTGTCATCGCATTCCCACGAGTTGCCGGTTCAAAGATGTCTCCCAGGGCTGCAAGGACATTACTGATAGGCGCGGAGGCAAATATACCAACAAAGAAACGAGTGAGGAAAATAGCCGTTGCGCTGTGACTAAATGCGGTTCCGATACTAAATAACCCCAGAATCAACACTGCCGGGAACATACCCATCCGGCGACCGTACACTTCGCTGATTGGAGCCCAAACCATGGGGCCAAATGCTCACACTATCTATCAGTTTCAGCACGAAACTATACTGTTATGAAAGCAGCTTTCGGCTATCACTGACCTAGAACAAAAAGAGCGACTGTCAAGGGCGTGACCTCGGAAGCTGTGTAGGTATATTCTGCAATGCTGGTTGCAGCTGGTGAGATAATTGATGAATCAAGTGATCCGGCCAAGGCCAACATGGCCATCTGGATGACGAGAAATGCCTTGTGAGAAGAGCTGTAGTTCTTGGGATTTTTTGGGTCGTCCTCTTCGAACTTGACTTTGAATGCGCCAAGCGTAAGATCTTTTTCGGGGCTCGCCCAGTCGGCTTCAAGACCCTCGGACATGCTGAGAAAATTAAAGGAGTATAGCCAGTATGAGTATAATGGGCCTCATACCTTTCCTATAGCTGACATGCTCTACTAGAAGGATGGGTACTTATAGCCGGATGTTGGAGATCGAGTGCCTGTAAACACTCAAGCTCTCGATGCGAACAGGCAATAACGAAGAAAGGCATACAAAACCGAAGATAATCCTCGCAGATCGTCAACTCTGATTGGCGAATAATTGAGTCTTTGACCCTCGTGAACAATTTCCTAAACTATTCTGGTTCTAGTGGCGGCCGCCGGACCCACAAAATGACGAGGGCTGCGTTGATTCTCCATCTCTCAGTCATTTAAAACACTAGCCGTGCTCCACGAGTCTGTGCGACCTACAAGGCACGCAAGAAAGGATGTGATAAGTCTCTTCCAATTTGTGGATATGGCTCCCATCGTGGTCTTATCTGCATTTATGAAGACTCGCCTCCAGATAATGCCAGATCCTGGGATTGGGACCAGACGCGGACTACGGACGTGACACGTTTCCCTTTTCCGAACATGGCGCGTGGCTTCACGTCTTCCACAAATACAAAAGAGTTGGCCATTGACCTTCAAGACTTGCTATCTCATATTATACAATCTATTGGACGGAGGTTCAAGGATGTATGTGATTCTTACTTCGATGGCTTCCATCGATGGTTACCGATTATATCGTATAAGAATCTTGAACAAATCCTCGTGCGCTATGAAGGAACTTACGCTCCGACTGAACTTTCGCTTACTATGCTATCGATGCTCCTAGTTGTGCTGAACCCAGAAGACGGGCCTTTGAAAAGCACAGTCTCTCCAAACATGCTGTATCCAGAGCTCAAAGCTACGTTCACACGACTGCAATTATATCTTCCGACAACTGCACCTATTGTCCAGGCAGGCACGATATTAACGGTGTATGAATATGCCTCCGGTAAACTTAACGAGGCCTATATATCAATTGGAAGCTGCACAAGAATAGCGCCCGTGATAGGAATTGAAAGGATGAAATATTCGCAAGAGACATGTCCGAAGCAACTGCCCTGCTTCAGAAACGAGGAACAAAATATACGACGGGGACTTATTTTTCTGGAAAAGGTAAGCCGATCAAGTTTACCCTGACCTCGGGATTAAGCTTGGAGATCCTCTATGTCAAGGCTTATCCTTCTAGAATGCCCTCCCAGTTATCAAGATTTAGCCCAGAGTTTCCCCGGTCATGATTCTCTACTTCCATCAGACTTGTACCGCTGCTCTTCCCTGTTGGCTAAAACTCTCTCCCATAACAAATCCCCCACTTTACAAGACATTCACTCGAGCAATGTGAGTTGCTTTGGTCGGTAGATACAAGCTACCAGTCTGCTAGACCATGTTGTACAGGCGACGTCATTGCCTAGACCACCAAGCTTTTCCGAATTAAGATCTTTGGACGACAAGCTACGCGAGTTTTGCACTATGATGATGGGTCAAAGACATCAGTGCGGTGTGAGTGGAATTGTCATCAGGTATTATATCTACACCCGCTGGAAGAAGTGAGGCAGTTAATTTCTAATTCGAGACAGATCTCTAATTCGCCTTCATTAGTACATCCTAGACAACAGCGATTTAATCTCCAGTGAGATCTCTCCATTGTAAATTCGAGAAAACTCGCATGTCACGCTTGAGACGTTAGCTAGGGTGATGGCGGAAATCGCCCACGACCATATACAGCGCTTGATTCCCGACCACATCGACTCGCTCCCGCTAACATGCTCCTACAACATGCGGACAATAATGAATTTTATCAAAGAACTTCCGGGAAACTCCACCAACAATGACTCTCCAGCTGCTGTGGATGATTTTGCGACGCTCTACGAGGTCGCACGCGCGCAAAAGATGGCCATCTACTGTGTAAGGGCTGACTTGCGTGAATGTCAGACGCCAAGCTGTTGTGTGCCACCAACTTGTTTTAATTCTCACTGGGGCCCTGTGGAATATTTTTTTTCATAAGAGAAATAGCTGCACTCATTATGCACTGTTCACGAAATACCCTGACGATCGCTGCAACCTGTCAGAACGAGACATCACGATTGGTGAAAGCGGGATAAGGATTGGCAAGCTGGCTTGGCCGCGCATAGGGTACTCTCCGTGCTCGGAGGAGAAAAATAAAATCCACTGCAAGTACCCTGAAGGTGTAAGGAAGTAAGCAGAATTCCCTTGAGCGGTTATTTTCGAGCGGCAAGGTCGTGTCGATCGCGATTACATTCTTGGCGCCTCTAGGGGTCCCCAAAGTATGAATGGACCTCCGCCGATCGGCTTCAAGTTCTTCTTCTATATAACTAACGTGGTGAACCTGGTCTTTAGTTGAGTCGCCTGTATCCTACCAGCTTCAATGAATCGCACGATTCTGTTCACAGTCGCGGCTTTGCTGCTCGGCCAGACCCAAGCTGTGCCTGACCGATCGCCGAAACATTTCGTTCAAGTTACCACCTCCGATACCGTTCGCCCTGGTGAGCTGGCTAATGTCCACCTGAAATGGCCTGGCAAATTATCCAAAGCTATTAAAGCTGTTTACGACTCGTGCCATGAACCCGATGGGTCAAACCTGGAGGCAATCATCGGCCATTATACTATCGAACAACAACCTCCCCAACGCCTAGCGTGGGCAGTTCCCAGCAATGCTCAATCTGAAAACTGCATTTTTGTATATGGCGAGAATCAGAATGGGGAATTGGACCAGGTTATTGGCAAAAGCAAGCCTGTCTATCTACAACGAAAGGTCGAAAAAAGATCCACTGCCGAAATGAACCTTCCCCTCCTGAAAGACTTCGACTCTCTTGGAACCTGGTTTGACGGAGTATCTGCTATCAAGCAAAAAACAGATAGCAACGGGGGTGTTGCATCCGGAGCCTCGTCCAAAAATACTTCGATCGCGATTGTCGGTGGTGGAATTTCAGGTCTTGCAACCGCTCTCATGCTTGAAAGTGTCGGTCTCCATAATTGGGAAATTATCGAAGCCAGCGACCGGGTTGGAGGACGATTTCGAACCAAATACATGGCCGACACTCAGGAATGGGCAGAGATGGGCCCGATGCGACTCCCACATTCCGTGACCTACAAAGAGGACAATGAGACTCTTCTGTACACCGACCATCAACTCACCTTTCAAATGGCCGAAATTCTGAACAATATGAACCAAAATGACCCCCGCTGGAAAATCGACTTCATCCCCTGGGTTCAGCATCATCCTAATGAGCTCATTGCCCAAGGCACCCGTCGACACCCGAATGGTCGCATTCCAACGCGGGGAGAAATCGAGGCCGATCCAAGTTTGAAGGATCCGCCATCTATGACGAGTGCGGATTACGATGGTACCCAAGATAAGATGGACAGGATCTTGCAAAATACAACCACCCTTAAATTGATCCAGAAGAATGTATGGCAAGCTCATAAGATTGCTATGGATGAAGGCTTGGATGACTGGAGCGAACAGGCCATGATGCGCCATGTCTTCAAAGCCAGCGAGAATGTGACTGATCAAATCTTGACAGATTCAGACTATGATGTATTCTGGGATGAACTCCATCACAACTCCAATCTCGGCCTAGATGGAAGCCCTGGCTCCTTAGGCGAGACTCACTGGCTTTGCATCGACGGAGGCTTCAGCCGACTTTCCGATGCTTTCATGCCCCATATCAAAGATAGACTCACTCTTAACCGGAAAATTCGGAAGCTGGAGTCTGTTCAAAGTCCGAATGGAACAACCCGCTCGCGTTTGTCTTGGTATCCAAGTATCACCAATCGAACCTTCGAGTCAAAGGAATATGACTATACAATCATGGCAGTACCGTTCACTATGACTCGCTTCATGGATCTGCCAACTTTCTCCTCGGTACTGGGACGCGCAATCAGTGAAGCCGGAGTGCGCTTCAAGTCCGCCTGCAAAGTCGCTCTTCTCTTCTCGGAGCGTTTCTGGGAGAAAGGCGAGCGACCCATTTTCGGCGGATACTCAAAGCCGCCCAGTGATCCAGTCGGCGCACTTTACTATCCTGTGTACGGTTTGAACGAATCGCGCCCTGGTCTAATTATGCACTACCGTGGAGGAGACTGGAGTGATCGCTTCGTCAGTTTCTCTGACGAGGAACATGTACAAACCGTACTGGACTCAATCGTTTCGTTGCATGGCGAACCTGCTAGAGATCTCTACACTGGTGACTACGAGCGTCTCTGCTGGCTTGAAGATGAACACACCGCGACTGCCTGGTGCAGACCGGACATAGAACAGCATAAGCTTTATATTCCAGCTTACCATAAGACAGAGCATAACACAATTTTCATTGGAGAACATACTGCCCCGACTCATGCCTGGGTGAGCTCTTCATTGCACTCGTCTGTCCGTGGATCTGTTCAATTGCTTTTGGAGTTGGGATTGGTGGATGAGGCTAAGGAATTGAACAGGAAATGGATGGGTCGTTGGATCAAGCTATAGATTGTTGGAATTTTCTTAGCAGAGGTTGTGTAGCTACGCATAATTAACCACCAGAGCACATAGATACATACTTAACGTTCGCTAAAGTCATAATAAATCTAGAGAATTTGATGGCTCCCAAGGTTGGATCTACAATAATTGAAAGTACAGTTCACTGAGGACTGGAGTCAACACGATGGCCTTGGCAAACAATACCACTGGCACTCTGAATCATGAAGGTCCTCACTTGTACTAGCTGAAACATTTCCAATGTTCTAAAACTGGATTTTTCTTATTAGCTGACAACTTTTCATGAAGAATGGCTCACTAGATAGAATGACAATCGATGCAAGCAATAACCGTCTGGTTTAGCAATATGATTCAAGTAATCCTTATCAATAAGACTATGTTTTCTGTCTTTAGAAAATGCCCAAAAATCACCCATCTCCTCGAACATAAAATCTTATTCACATATTTAGCCAGCTAATAAGATTTACATAATACCTCAAGTATACTAATATTGCCAAGAGCTCCGCTGACTGCTAGTCAAATCTAACTCCCTCAAATCTAACCCCCAAGTTCCTCGAGGGCGGGCAATTGAGCAATTTTCAGAAATCCTTCGCCTGTGGTTTCCACTCCACGACTCCAATTGACTTTTTCTTTCTCCGAAGGACGTTGGATCTTGCATAAGTATGACCAACTGACTGGACAAAATTGAACCGTTTGGTCAATTTGCGTCGGCAACGACCGCCAACGCTCAGTGGAAGCAGGTCGCTCGTTATCTTCCCACATGCCAAGTAAAACTGCATGTTTAGCTCGGCCAATCTCTTTTTGTGATCCGATTTCGGCTTTGCGTAGTACCTGGGGTGGCAATTAAATGTGAATATTTACCTTTGGTTACCAAATGGATGAAAACGGGGCCTCGGTAATTTCTAGGACCATACATTGCTCTTTTCTTTGCGTAACTATACCCGGGCTTCTGGGTTGTTTGGGGTTGGGTTATCTCTAGGCCGCAACCACAAACTGTGAGGCGAGAACTTCCCTCCCTTCCAAGTACCCCCAGATTCTTATCCTCCAAGATATTCCATAAGTTTTGTTGCTTCCAGTGACATTGAGAAAAATATGACTGGATTCCTGAGGATGCAATCAACTTCGGGCATATTTATGCTGACCTGTCTTTTCCGCGTACTTGTCTCTGCTACGGCCACCGTTCTCGATAAAGGGAAATTAGTCTCACTTGATGGGATAAACTATTGGGTAGGGGGTGTTTCTATATCTAGGCTGCCATCGGCTGCAATGATGAACTGGAATTGGACTGTTTCAGACATCATCCCGTTGACCGTCATCCAAACAAACGCGTCAACTTTTACATCAGGTACTCTCAAAGAAACCGTCGCTACATTCACAGCCTCCGATGATGTTTTTGGTCTCCGCTTCCTCGAAGGTATATTTTTCGCTCGCTCAGATTCTAAATATCATCTCCCCGGTTCCGGAGCTGACTTCTTCCAGTCATTTTTCTTCAGTACGACGGCCAAGGCCAGGGCCAAATTGACTCGGCTCTTGACTTACATTCGAAGATTGGCGGCAATAAGTTGACATTTATCTCTTCCGATTATCAGCCTCAGCCGCCTTTGGTGCAAGCCACTCTACAAAAGAGTCTACCGAATGGTCCATACTTTATCTCGCCTAGGACTGGTGATATTTTCAAGGCGTTCCGACTTTATTCAGACCATCAACTGACTTTCACCGAAGGAGTGGTCAGTAATGAGATGGATGGCTTTATACCTTTGCCAGCCGCAATAGAGGTAATTTATCACCCTTTTGCTATACAAATTAGTTACTTCCACCAACACTATCACCCAGGGAGCCATGACCAAGAGCATTGCCGTGCCGTCCAGGCTGTATTACACACCTACCATCGATAGGCCACTCGCTGGGGTATGTAATGCAACACAATAAAAATGCCCAAATGCATCTAACTAATCCAAACAGCTTCGTTGTGGTGTCAAGGACATCTTCGATTTGAAGGGTCTACGGACCAGCGGGGGAAACCGAGCCTTCTATGATTTATACCCCGCCAGAAATACTACCGGATCTGCTATTCAGCGTTTGATTGATGCAGGTGTGGTAATTGTTGGCAAAATGGGAACTGTTCAGTTTGCCAACGGCGATAACCCCACTGCTGACTGGGTTGACTTTCACTGCCCCTTCAATCCGAGGGTAAGTGATACCAGGTAGCATAGAATTACATTCAAACTGACATAATTTGAAGGGCGACGGCTATCAATCTCCAGGGGGCTCATCATCCGGACCAGGTGCTGGCATTGCCTCATACGACTGGCTAGATATTGCCATTGGTAGCGATACAGGTGGCTCTATGAGAAACCCTGGCAGTCTCCAAGGTATTTTCGCCAATCGGCCCTCAACTGGTGCAGTCCATCTTGACCATATCCTACCGCTATGTCATGATATTGACACGGTGGGGGTTTTTGCTCGCGATGCTGAGACATGGTCTACCACGATGCATGCATGGTATCCAAACTTCACCAATTACCAGAGGTACCCAACAAGAATATTTTATCAGAATTCTTCTTTTCCAGATTCAGACACCGACGCGGGCTCTTTACTCGAAGCTCTTGTTCAAAAGGTGGAGAAATTTTTGGGAGCTCGGCGAGAATATGTGGATATTGCTACTCGATGGGAAGAAACACATCCGAATAACGCACCTAGTAACTTGACGGAACTTCTTGATGTCGTAAGTATGCTTACTCTCAAATTTCTGATTCATCATGCTAATATCCAGTAAGACATATGCTATTCTCACATCTGTTGGGCAGTATCGCTCTTTGGCTTTGCCCTTCTATGCAGATTACGCTGCGAAGCATAATGGCCGCCATCCATTCATCAACCCCGGTCCGTTGAAGCGCTGGCAATGGGGCCAGAATAACGGTGGAGACCATGCTTATAATGTGGCGTTGAAAAACAGGACAATTTTTAGAGGATGGTGGGAAACCGAGGGGTATGGCGGGGCCAACTTACACACTTGCTCTGAGGGTCTGTACATCTATCCTTACAGTAAAGGCGAGAGGCAATATCGTAACGTCTACACCTCGTAGGTTCCCAACCCTGCTTTCTACCTAACATAGGCTAATATTTTAGTGCACCCACGGAGCCACCTATGGGATTCAAGGATGGACGCATATCAAACATGGCCGACGTCCCGGATTTTGTGGTTCCGGTGGGAGAGGTACCCTACAACTCGACCGTGTCTTTCAGAACAGAGTACATGCCGGTCACTATGAGCTTTGTCGCTGCGCGTGGCTGTGATTTTATGTTGGCCAATCTTATTCGCGACTTACAGGCTGACAAGATTCTCAAGCCAGTCAGTACAGGCCCAAAGATGTACCCATAAATTCCAGAATTTGGTTTTCCGAAAAATCGCAAACCTGTTCTTTCTAACTTTCTAACTTTCTAAATTTTAAATATTTCACATTGAAGAATTTTAATTGTATCGAATTCACGATATCCCATGCTGCAGTAGTTACTACTAACAATGTTCAAAGATGGTCGCAAAAGCATGTGAATTTTCTATTACTATCTAGTAACCCACGAATCCTCGCTATCCACTCTGTTCATTTCCAGGTATGAATCCCAGTTGATCTATACAGTGCCATTTGGGACACGTTCACACAACTTATCTTAAACCTAAAGGGGGTAAATAAATTTCAAGTTCTGTCTATCCGTGCGGTCCAGGTCACGATCACTAATTTTGACAACCTCACTTCCTGTTTCAATAACTTCGTCCTTGTCCGATTCAGAGTCGTTTTCGAAAAGAAGTTGCTGTCGCCGCTTGTTTTCGCGCTGAAGGTAGAAGCGAATGATGATACACATAGCGGGGGATATAAGCCAAAATGCGGTCATGAAGGCCCACGGAAGGACATATCGGGGTTCATATTTCGATTCCCAGAATCTGAAAAGGTAATAAAATTTAGTCAGAAATTTTAGCCTGTAAATCTTTCTCGGAATTGGGGGCTCACTCTGGAGATATCATGTTGGCGACGGACGCAGCGACTATGCAAGATGTCATTAATGTGAGCTTCTTGGTGTGCCCTGTCGTTGTAGTTCCCGCCCAGTTCAGTCCCAACAAATAAGATGGCTTAAATGTTGAAATCTGGGTTCCCACAACTAGGGCGACCTTATTTGACCATGGGGCAGCGAGCTAGATGTCGTAGCTTTAATGAAAGGATCAAATTAATATAGTTTTGAGTGGACTTACCTCGATCATTCCTCCGATAAAACATGGTATGTAAGATATTGCGCAGGTGTATCCGGTTCCCAATCGCGTACCATACAGCAATGCAGCCGATGCGAGAATCAAAATTAATCCCCATATGGGCTTGATGATATTGAATAGCGCACTTTCTGCCGGTGTGAAGCCAAATCCAACGATGATCAAGGGTAGTTGCTGTGAAGTATTATTCGGAAGCTCATTGAAGAACATATGGAAGCTAGATACCAGTTAGAATTTCACTCAAGGTATAAGCAGATTGAAGCGGGTCTTGCATAAAAAGCCAACTCTTGAAGTCCGCGAAAGACTCGCGAACCTGAGACCATCTGAATGTCGAATTGGAAACACCGGCATGTGTATCACGAATAATCTCGATAGTATGGACCTTCTCTTCGACTGAAAGCCACTTCGCATCGAGCGGGGAATTCGGAAGGAATATCAACAATGGCACAAATATCGCAAATGTGAGGACAGCACAGACGATGTGGAGCCACTTCCAAGAGGAAATGCTGCCAGCTAGCGCTCCATGACCGTCATCAACTATAAGTTTATAAGATATCATGGTTAACATAACATTGGCGAGACTCCCAAAGGCCCACCATAATAACTGAACCCATGGACTCTTTTTCGGTGGGAAGAATGCTTGGTGAAGGACGGCGGTAGAAGGCACAATCTGTGATTCTGTCTATTCTTCTGTTATTTATCCATATTTTTGTTATACCAGGGCTTGAGTCAGAACATACCATCCCCAGAAGAAAGCGCACTGCCATCATTTGCTTCCCCGTCTTGACAGCTGGATGGACACCCAATAGCAGAGCCCAGAGAAAGAGAGATCCAGTGATGAAGTATTTATGCCCCACTCGTTGTGATATCCAAGCACCAGGCCAAAGTGCAATAAGATATCCTGCATAAAACAATATAAAAAGCTGATTGTATTCGTTCTTGGTCATTTTGACATCGTCAAAAATACCCATTGTACTGGCGGATGACAGGGTTGATTTATCCAAATGGATGAGGAATGAAATCCACCATGTTTGGATTAGGAGAAACCAAAAGTTCTTGCGAATCAGCTTGCCTTCCATCTCGGGTGTCAAAGGTCGGACATGGTCCTTGTTCGTATTGTAGAAGTATGTTGTATCATCTGTGTCCCTTTGGTCAATGACCTTAGGCTGCTGGGACGGCCTCTGGGGTAAATCAATCGCCTGTTCATGGTTACCCTCGCTCGATGATACCTGAATAGTGTTCGAAATGTCGCTATTCTTCTCTCCCGACATTTTTTGGTGTGTTTAGTATGCAGAATATTTTTGGGGCCTTGCTAGAAACAATGAGTCTGCCTTTATAATTTCGTGTGAGTGCAGCGCTTCCAGGGTTCCCAGGGGCGCTGAAAACTTCTGGGTTTTTGGCCGGGTGTCGCGCTTGAGTCTTGGCTTCGGACATCAAGCTCGGCCAACCTTTGCCAATCCTGAAACAAGAACTTCTGTGCGTTCTACCTTGTGAGAAGAAATCCGGCTGCCAAGATGTAGCAGCCTTTTGGCCCGTTCTTGGCTCTGTGATGCCAAGAAGGCTGTGTTGCATTGGAGGACCTTGATAGTTGATCGGCACATCTAATCACGAGATCTAGAGCATCAAATCGTGTGAGGCTTATTCTAATACGAAGGTAGTAGGTAGGAGATGGCCAGGCAAGATATTCAAGTTTGCTTTCAATCCCACAACAAGGTGAGTCTTCAAATATTCTCTAAGGCATACTAGCACTACTAGATATTCTAAAGCTTCAAAATATCGTTCCTCTTGGATGTAGTATGGTAGACCAGGCTTCCTAAGAGGACGGCTTGGAAATGTTACGAGATCCACCCGGTCCTTCTTCAAGGCCATTCTTTCGGGGTACATCGGGTCGCCACCGCCAAAAAGGGCGCATGTAAGACGTACTCTGGTCGGAATTCTCAAGTATATCCGCGGCGTGCTTTAGTCAAAGCTGTTAGTTGAAATCACGCACCAAGCTGCGATATTATTGACTCACCTTTCCAAGGATAGGTAGAAATTTGGCCCCATGACCACTGCCACCTGTGCAAACAAAGACAGATTCTTCTGCGTAATCCGGTACGTAGTCAATCTATTGGCATGTCGTTAGAGGCAGGAAAATTGCGCCAAGTGTGAAGAATTTGGACACTTACTACGAAGGAATTGTCCAATGAGTCCGTATACCAGCAGAGTTTGGCAGAGTAAAATGGGACGGTGCTGAACTCTGGCAAGAAAACAGATACAAACTGCCTAATAGCATATTCGGCTTGCTCTTGTAGCGAGTGGCATTCCTTTGGCGGAAGAGGCACTGACCACTGACCATCCTGAGTAAAAGGCGTACCGTCGGGTGCAGGTTTGAAGTTGGTGAACTGAGGACCTTGTTAACAATAATTATTCGATCCATTTCAAATAGCTCACCTTCAATCCACGATAACCAATCTTGAGAAGACCGTCAGGGGTACGGGGCAGCACATATATGCTACCCGTATCTTTTCCGTTAGGATCTCGAGGAGTACTCTTCCAAGTCAAAACTGGGAACTTTTCAGGGGAGTACTTGTCCCAGAGCTCCTTGTCACTCGGGTCAATTTTAAATATCGCCAAACTTCCCGCGGAAGATTCGAGATGGTAGCTCAAGTCGGGAAGGATTTGCGTGGAAAAGGACCCAGCTATTTGCGGTCAGAATTATAGTACCATAGAAAGACTTGTGTTCCTTACCAGCAACCACAACAACATCGGCTTTGTGAGTAACACCATCCTTCGTTTTCAATCCAATAATTTTGGCTTTCTCGGACTCTATTGCACTAGGCTCTTTCACCAGCGAATCTACGGCGCCAGCTTTCTGCCCAAACCAAAACCGAACGCCTTTGGACGCTGCGACCTTCTGATAATGAGCACAGGCGTTACTGCACCTCACGAAACCAGCCAGAGAGTCAAGCACAGCTTCATAGGAGCTGGTAGGAGAGGAATCCGGGATTGCAAATTCGAGCAGCTTATCCTTCCATCCTAAACGATCTGCGCGTTGTTGGTCTTCGGCGCTACTCTTCACGAACTGCGCATCTCGGAAACCGTCACGCTCCATATTTGCCAGTGTTTCTTTTTCCAACTCTTCGAGGTGGTCCGACGGCTGTACTCGCAACATTCCGCTGTTGACAAAAATCTTCTTCTCCTCTGAATCGGAGGCTTCTTGCGAACAGCCGCGTTCCTCATCCTCTGAGATCCAAAGCTTCCGCCCTTCCATAGCAAGGCGCTGATAATGAAGCTCCTTTCCGTAAGATGCTCGGAACTAAAATTGTGATTGCTTTCAGCGTCCAATCTCGAATGCGTAGTGTTGTCATTCCTGTAGCCTTACTATTTTGTTGTGATCCACCGATGCAGCCTGTATATCATCATCGTTTGCATCGTATGAGTTCTGATCATATTCATATCTCTCAAATACGGTCACTTGGTGATCTAAAAATTCATCGATAAGTCAACACTTGTTTCAGCACCTCTATCCATCCAAGGAATGCTTACCTCGGTCGCGGAGGGCCACTGCCAGAGAGAGGCCAAATATGCCCGCTGTACATAATCAGCTATTCTCTCCCCGAAGATGCTACTTTTGATATTAAGATATACTCACCTCCGATAATTGCGACTGACTTTGGTTCCGACATTATGTTTTTGTTCGAGAAAGAATGATGCAATTGGGAAATTGAAATGGGGTGATCGCGATCGTCCCCGCCTTTAAGTACTCCAACTCCCCGCAGCGACGGAGCCAACAGAGTTGGCCCCCAGGGTCCCTTCAGTCCTTAGATTCTGCTACTTTGGCACCCGAGCTGCCTTACGTTTGTATTAGTATTGCTTTATCTATATTTTATTTTTCAAGTAAAATACGCATAATCAATTTTACCAGCCGATGAGAAGTCTGCAGTTTGGAGGGGTCTCATACTAGTACGATTGAAGTATAGAAAGTTGCCAAAAGTGGCATCTCTTAAGCTAAAAAGGTCATTAGTAGGGAGACATGATATTTTCCTATTCTAAGCTATTCATTTTACTTGTTCATGAGAAAGAAAGGGGCCATTTGGGTTGTGGTTGACCCCTTCTCGGGGTCTACAAAGAGTTCGGCACCGAGAAGGGACAGCGTCGCGTTCCTTCGGCGCCGAAGAATCCTTCGAGCCCCGAGAAGGAATCAACAACAACCATATAAGAATAGGAGGAGTTCTAAGGCTCCAACATATACTTTTTTGACTATCAATTTGAGTCGGGCTAGATTGAGTATCATTCAATTTCTTCTCATCGCATCATACTCAAATAATCACCATGCACGACACACAACAATCAAAAGAACTAGGAGACACTCCCTCAGATCAGCCCAATGGTAAACTCGGTGCAGGCGAAGATACTACGAGTAATAGCGAGCCTCAAGTTCAATCAATCACAGGGGTTCGACTTACCTTGATTGTGGTTGCCCTTTTGAGTGCTATGTTTCTCGTCGCGCTGGTCAGTCACATTTCTCCTCCGCTCGAATTTTCCAACTACAAACTAAATCAATTCTCGAACAGGACCGAACAATCATTGCAACTGCCGTCCCTGCTATTTCTGATAAATTCCATGCCATCGACGATATCGGCTGGTATGCCAGTGCCTACCTCTTAACCAGCAGCGCGACACAACTTCTCTGGGGTCGACTATACACCTTCTACTCGACCAAGACACTATTTTTGGCAGCGGTGGTTATCTTTGAGGTCGGCTCCGCTGTCTGTGGAGCAGCACCTAGCTCCACTGCTTTTATTGTTGGTCGAGCCATTGCTGGAATTGGATCAGCGGGCATCCAGAATGGTGCCACGGTCATCATCACCCAAGTAATGCCTCTGCACAAGCGGCCTCTATTCATTGGTCTTATGGGGTCGATATTTGGAATCTCTGCCGTCATTGGACCGCTTCTTGGTGGTGCTTTTACCGATCGAGTGACATGGCGATGGTGCTTCTACATCAAGTGAGTGATGACCTTTTGCTCGGTGCCACCCTAGCCCAATACACAAATTGACATGTTTTCAGCCTTCCGATCGGGGGAGTCACCCTTCTCGTCATCTTCTTATTCCTTCGTACACCGTCTCTCTCCACGACAACAACGCTCAAGCGCCAACTGATCCGTCTCGATCCATTGGGCACAGCCCTCTTCCTCCCCTGCGTGATCTGCTTCCTCCTAGCTCTACAATGGGGCGGCACAACCTACAGCTGGAGCAATGGACGCATAATCGCTCTATTCGTCGTGGCAGGAGTTCTCTTCATCGCTTTTGCAATTGTTCAGGCATGGCGCAAAGAAGACGCGACTATCCCCCCACGGATTATCAAACAGCGCAGCATCGCCTGCGCGGCCGCATACACCTCACTTATTTACGGGGCCATGGTCGCCATGCTCTACACCCTGCCACTCTGGTTTCAGGGTGTGAAAGCCACTAGTGCCGTTCAATCAGGCATCGACAATATCCCAATGGTTCTGGCCCTCGTCGTCGCCAGTATTATCAGCGGCAAGATCATTGCAAGCATGGGGCAGTATGTGCCATTCATGTTTGTTGCAGCGCTGCTCATGGCAGCAGGTGCTGGGATGATAAGTACTTTCAAAGTCAACACTGGCCATGAAGCCTGGATTGGTTACCAGGTTCTTTTCGGTCTTGGTTTAGGATGCGGGATGCAACAGCCCACGATGGCTGCCCAAGTCGTCCTCCCTCAAGCGGACGTTTCAATTGGTGTCGCGTTGATGTTCCTGTTCCAATCACTCGGTGGTGCGATCTGGGTCGCTGTCAGCCAGAATCTTTACACAAATTACCTGGTTAAGGCATTGCCCGATATTTCCGGTGTCAATGCATCTGCTATTCTTCAAGCAGGTGCAACTGGACTCGCAGATATCGTGCCGAAGGACAAACTCAACGCCGTGTTGGTAGTCTACAACACCGCCCTCCGCAATGCATACTTCGTACCGGTGGCACTCGCCTGCGTCTCAGTACTTCCAGCATTAGGAATGGAATGGCGCAACGTCAAAAAGGAGAGTGAGAAGCGGGAGGCGGAGAAAGCTATCAACAGAGGAGAAACCCCGAGCGAAGCAAACACATCGTCCCGAATGGGCGAGAAGCACACATAAGCTTTTTGACCTTGCATCATATGTATAAAGCACATAATAGAGCAGACTGAGCTTCATTACCGGGCGAATTTTCAAAAATCTCCACTATTTTACCTGCCGCGCATGCATGACATTATTCTCCTCCCCAAGCCCCTAGATTTCCATGGTATAGTTCACGTAACTCCACCAGATCGGCATACAGAAGGCAAAATCAGCCTTGGAACCTTTCAAGCAATGAAAATCTCTCTGCCCTGTAATGATATTCATGAATTATTGTAATTCTCCCCGTAAAGTGTGTAATTAATCATATGAATAATCTCGGCTAGCCGAGTCCCCGACCACGCCGATTTCCAAATTCAGAATGTGGGCCACGACCATGCAGTAAAATACCCGCGGAGATGAAGATCTACCAAATGTAACCAAGGGGCGCTCGTGTTCACAAGCGCCTCCAAGCCTTACTAAGCTTATATTGGCGTGCTCCATATAATCCTCATGGAAAAAATGCTCTAGAATCTTTCGGCTGCAGGGGGAACGGGGGCAAACGGTAACCTCCGGGGGGTTTGTGCACCCTCGATCGACCCACATATCCACCCAGCCCACCAGCTAAGCAACAACTAGTTACTCCGTAATAGATTCAGAACCCACTCACCTCGTAGAGGGTGGGAAAAAGACGCGAGGAGTGGGAGCTGGTTGGTGGATTTGTCCGTTGGAACTCTGCTGCCATAACCCTGACTGCCGGAATGATCCCGAATTTTGGAAACAATGGTGCCATTCTGCAGAAGTTTATTTGGTCAGGTCAGGGGTAAGTACTCCGTAGAATAAACGGTAGTTAGCCATGTTCTAACTAGTAGCTAGTCAACTAGTTAGCATAATTCTACACGTACATGTGAAAGTCTCCACTGTAAATTCAAGCAGTCTTTCTAAAGGGGATTATCCTGACGATTATGTGCATAGTTGTGTAAGAGGACGACTAATTATTTGTTGTCGCTACTCTAGTTATCAGATGGAAGATGAAGATGATCAAACATAAAGATCGTGTATTATTTAGAGAAGAAAAAGTCTGTAGCAGACAGCTGCCTCATTAAGGTAAGTACAGGGCCGAAGGGGTATTAATCATATGTACAAAAATCAAAAAGCCCTGTCCAAGGTAGAAATATCATTCATCATCCATTCCATACACCTCAACTCCATTCAATTCAACTCCTAAAGGCTTCGACGAACACTTTGTTCGGCAGACTCGCTCGGGGCAGGCTCGTGGGAGATTTCAATCGTAGTCTCTTGGTAAACGCCATTGAAATTATTCATTTCGATATCGTTCTTCGGGACGATATCCTCGGTCGAATCCTCGAACGGACTCTTGTGCGCATCCCTATCAATATGAGAGGCGCCGGGGCGAAGTCGCGATCCCAAGCGAGAACTCATCAATCCTCCGCCTTTGGACTTTCTCGAGCGGGTCCCGTTGGCGTTGGTAGTGATCTGTGTCTGCCATTGAGAGTCGGTGTTATTGTCGTAGTTGCGGTCAGTGGTGCTGTGTTCGGTATCGATGAGGAGGTGACGACGGGTTAGCGTGTAAACTACCACGTCCATGAAACCTGAGAGCGCCATCAAACAACCGGCAATACCGAAGTAGGTTTTGCTCGGAGAGTCACCCCGGGCTGTAGCCATACGACCGGCGGCGAGGGGTAGTGATAAAATCAAGTAGACCAATGGGTAAACAACCATGTAAATGACGACTCGGTTCAATCGGTGCAAGCTTTCTTGTTGGCCTCGGCGGAGCATCTTTGCTTGTGTCATCCGGCGACGGAGATAGAAGAACATGATGGCGTAAAGAGCGATGGTGCCGAACTCGGAGAGAAAAATCCAGATATAGTGGCCCCAGAGACGTTCGTGTTCGTTTTCGGGGCTCAACCAGCACTATGGAAGGAGAGAAGTCAGTAATTTATCATACTAAGAAGTACGAAAATCGTAGGCATTGTACGTACCCAATTGGCTTCTGAGATGACAAAAACATTTTTGCCGTAGAGGCCAACAGGAATGAATCCCAAAATCAGAATGAACATCCACAATGCGACAACGCAGTAAGCGAAGATGTTGAATGGTAACTGTCTACCACGCATCACCACTGCACCAGTATGGAGAGCAATAGAAAGAACGAACAGACCACTACCGGGGTCGCCCGTCTGAACCCACCATCCCTGCAAGTAGCAGGCCGGTTCGCCAAAGTGAACACTTCCCCGGGATGCCCAGTAAAGACTGATGGTAAAGGCAATAGCCTGTTGCAGATCGGCGAGTAGAAGATTGTAAATGAGAACGACGTATTGGTTCTGGCCGAGCGGGCTTTTATAGTAGCGCTGCCAGTAAATGAACCGATAGGTAAGGAATGACAAGAGGCCGAAAGTAGAGCATAGTGAGAAGAGGGCAATTACTCCCATGGCAATGAAGAGCGACCGATCGCTACCCTCAAGAGGAACTTCATCACGAAACTCCCAGCGACGGGCAAGAGAGCCATCACCCCCAGCAGTAGATAAAGAACGTAGAACGTGAGCAAGCATCACGAGGCACGGATGCGGAGAGGGATCCGAGGAAGAAAAAAGCGAGGGGGGAAAGAAAGACTTTGTATCAGAAGCCAGAAAGGCTTTGAGAATCGGCACACATGGATTTCAGGGCTTCGGCTTGAACCGTGTCCCATGCTCCACCGACTTGCACAGTCACGAAGCTTCTTTTGGGAACGTTGATCGGCCAAGCCAGTGGGTGATCCTGTCAATTGTTCTCCGTATTGATGCTCGTACGGAGCATACACCAGGTACGAAGCAGATCCATGGTTCCCATCTGACAAAGTGGGCGTACTATTTGGCGAGCAGTGGAGAGCGCATGTACCATATACTCCATCCAGGAAAGAGAATGAGGCTGAGTGTGTGGGATCGGGGGCACGACAGCTGGGTCCCTGACAAGAATCGCCACCATTGAGCGGTACGGTGAAAGATAATCATGAGTTCCAAGATTTGCCCAAAAATGGGGCGTCAATCAAAGAGTCGAACGGGACAGCCTAAGTTCCGACGGTGCAAATCAAGCATCGGGGGATTGTCTATGTACGTAAGTACATGTTCTTGTAGAGTGGGTAGATGAACCGGATTTTGACCTGGTGGGTTCTCCGTTCGTATTGGGCGCACCGATCCACCTCAAAGTGTGGGAGGCGAGATGCTCACGGATGTTCAGGGGGTCCAAAGTATGTGAGTGTTATGGTGTAAATGATACTTATTTAGATAGTATGGCGAGCGAGGAAGAAGAAGAGAGAGGAACTCCTTTTCGACCTCGTGGCAACCCCAGATACTTTCATTGCTGAAATTTAAGTTGCGCATGAAGGTGCGTATACCGGCCAACGTGCAGGGACGAAGAGGCAAATATGCCGATCCAACGATAAAATTGCGTTTGCGAGGGTTCAAATAGACGCTGATCCCGCCATTTTTGAATCTCTGGCTCACTGGGGGAACTCCGATGGGCGTACGGTAGGGGGGCAATATCATCGGCGGAGTCCATATTTTCGCCAGCAGCCCGGATCATCAGAGGATCGGAGTGGGTGCTTGGTGGGGACGTGAGCTTGGATGAGCACGAACCAGATGGAAATTGAATTACTATTATGTATGTTGTACATATTGTTGTTGGCTCGGCCCGTCCTATTGGGGTAGGGACGGGATCCTTCAATCAATAGGGGCCGGGGTAGATGGTATGGTGTGGTGTGGTTGGTCGGGGTAGTAACCGAGTGCATGGAGAAGAGAATCCTGAACTTAAGTCCCTGGAGCATAAGGTTATCGAGCTTGGCGGGGGCCATTTATTTGGAATGGGATGAGAGGATAGTACTAGTATGGTTGATGTTCTGGATCATGATGGGTGATGGTGGTGAAGAGAGTTATGCATTCAAAGCTCAAGTCTATAGTCCTCAGCATTTTGCTCTTCTTCAACAAGCACGTCTCCGTGGCGCAATTGGTTAGCGCGTTCGACTGTTAATCGAGAGGTTGGAAGTTCGAGCCTTCCCGGGGACGTTCTTTTTGTTTTTTGCCTCATCTCCTACCACTTTTTACTACGTTGTATAGTTTATTTCTATTTTATTTTTAAAGCAAAGATTTAATGAATATACTACACTACTCTTCTGGATCATACCAATACTTCATAAGGTCCCATCCCTAATTGATATATCAACCTGACTCAGCCCATTGTGGAATCCCTAAATGCAACCTTGCCCTCACCTCACTTCATTTATCTACTTCGCCTCACCTTGCCATACAGTGACATTCTTAAGAAAACCGGCTTTTATAGCCCGGTGGGCCCTGCAGAAGATCTTCACACCACATGATATTCCCCTCTCCGGGAAAAACATAGTTCAAGTCTCGCTTTGAGCATGTCTCACTCTTCTCCCGTCCACACCCGCCCCGCCCCGCGATGAATACCCTGTTGCATCGGGCTTGACAACCACAATTGCGGTCAGGTCAGCTGTTGAGTCTGTGATGTCCCGCCTTATGTCTAAGACCTGCACCGGCGTTAGATGCATTAGGCCGCAGCTAGACAGGAATAGAAGTCATCCATAGTATACATTTGGGCATCGTGATGCTCCGCTCAAGGATATATAAATGGGCTGTGTATACCAGGCCATATTGATAGAACCATCAACCTCAGTTTCTCTCCCGAATCACACTATCAAAACCACAAAAATTAAGATAGACATTCTTTTCTATACTATCTTCTCACTATGAAGTACTTCACCGCCATCACCGTCGCCCTCATGGCCTCCCTCCAACTCACTGGCGCCGCCCCAGCAGCCCAACCCGAGGCCGAGGCCGAGGCCGAGGTCGACCTCTTCACCCGCGCAACCTCAGTGTCTGTCTCCTACGACCCCAAGTTTGACGTGGCAGGCTCCTCCCTTAACACAGTCTCCTGCTCAGACGGCGTCAACGGTCTTGTGAGCAGATACCCGACCTTCGGCAATTTGCCCACCTTCCCCCGCATCGGAGGTGCACCCACAATCGCCGGGTGGAACAGTCCTAACTGTGGCAACTGCTACTCGCTGCACTACAAGGGTGGCAAGGTCGACAAGACCATTAAGGTCATTGCCATCGATGCCGCACCTGGTGGGTTTAATATCGGTAAGCAGGCCATGAACCTGCTCACCAACAACCAGGCGGAGGCATTGGGCCGTGTCACGGCTACCTACACCCTGCTCGCGGATAGTGAGTGTGGTCTGTAGAGACTCCAAGGCCTCCAAAGTTTCAATGGATAAGACAAGACTGGGTCGAATCGACGATAGCTATGAATAGATCTGAGTCTACGATAATGCATGGATGAGACATGGCGGGGAACTTGAAGTCGGGAGGAAAGAATGCTGGTATTTTATACATCAGCCAAGCCAACACACTGGCTGCCGGTGGGGATGAGGCAGAGTGTTCTACAAAACCACCAAAAATATTTCTACCACTTCCTATTAGTAATATACATAGCCATACATACTACAACATGTACAAGAATGAATCAAAGTACTTGCAGCATATCCTCGACCCTCCCAAATTTATCTCGCACTTTACCCTTTTGTAAACCGCGCTCGCGTTCCACCGCATCGATACGCTGCCAATCCTTCCAAGACGTGGGGCGCAGACCGCGGCGCTCGGCCTCCTCTTTGACTCCGTCCCAGCCGAGACCAGTACTATCCCGAGGTGCATGTAGGAGAGAGCCCGAAGAAGTATGACTAACCAGGTCTTGAATTATGGTATCCGCCGTCGTGAAGGCATCCGTCATAGTTGAAGCGATCACGCCCGTGGGCCCACGCTTGACCCAACCCGCACAGTACAGACCAGGTAGGTGGGTAATCGTCGAGCCGTCCGGTAATTTTTGCGGTTCCCCGGACCCCGAGAGGCTCTTTACGCGGCCGAACCCGTCGTTGGAGATCACGCCGCGCTGGGTATCGAATTGGATGCCTAGATCTTCCAGGCCCGGGAGTGGGAGAGACTTGTAGCCGACACTACGGAAGAAGACGCTGGCGGGGAGATTGACCATGGCGGGTTTCCCGCTGGAGAGGTATTTCGGCGTTACCTTGGAGGTTGGATTATATGGGTCTGAGGGGTCGAGCTCATTGCGGGAGAACTTGGCATGGGTGAGGTGGTAGGGATGAATGGGCGACCAGTGGAGGGAGTCGGGAGAGAGAAGGAAGTCAAGGGACCAGGATTTGGGCGATGTTTTGGGATCATTCGCAGATCCTTTGGCTAGTAGTTGCATGAGGCGTTTCTGTGCGCGGGGGAGGGCGTTGATGACTGATTCGGGTGGGAAGACATCTTTCGCGATCGGATCGAAGGAGACGGATGGGAGCTGGAGGAGTTCACGAACTTCTTTGATTGTAAAAGATGCCTATAGCAGAGTTGAAAGGAAATTAGAATCAAGTTGGCAATTGCTGTTAGATGCAGACATCTGGTGACTACTCACTTGCAGTGGCCCTCGACGGCCAACCACTCGTACTCGGTTGATTTTACTTTTGGAAAGCTTCTCCAAAGCATAGTCGGCGATATCAGTAGACCGGAGAGTTTCAACATCAGAAAGCAGGATCCGGGCAACATCGAGCGCGACATTGCCCTGTCCGACCACCACGGCTTCTTCCCCGGTCAAATCGGGGTCAAGATCCCGGTGCTCGGGCAAGCCATTATACCACCCGACAAATGCCCGGGCAGAGTGAACACTGCGTGTGGCCTTCTCCCCAGGAATCCCTAGCTCTTTATCCTTGGACGCGCCGTATGCGAAGAGGATAGCGTCGTAATGTGGTTTGAGGGCAGATAGTGGGAGGTCATTGCCGAGGTCAACGTTACCGACGAAGTTGAAGCGTGGAGAAGTGGCAACCTCGGTGAATTTGTCTCCGCAGTTCTAATTGATTTTTTATATTAGCTAAATTATCGCTATAGCGAGAGGATCCATAGCCTCTCTTGGGACCCTCGACTGCCGAGCACTCACCTTCACCTCGGGATGGTCCGGAGCCACACCGTATCGTGCTAAGCCAAAGGGCACTGGAAGCTTTTCGTACATGTCAACTGTCGCTTTGTCATGTTTACTCAAAAGACGTGCAGCCGCATAAAATCCGGCCGGACCAGAGCCCACAATGGCGACTCGGGCAGGTCGGTTTGCGGTGGCATTGCTGCTTAGCCGCCGAGCGGAGAAGGGCAACGCTTTGGACCAGAGGGAGCGCCGGGCCAGCTGCACAGTGCATTGTGTACAGACAAAGGCGCGGTCCAGCATGGCTAGTGCGGAGTGCAGAAGCAAGCCTGTGCTTTATGAAATTGTTGAGTTGAGCAGTCACCTTCGCAGCTCCGCGGGCAATTACCTGGGTTGCCCTGATGATTGATCTGATATGGCTTATCGCAATGCACGTGATCTAAATCACACTTATCTCGGGTCGGCCAATCAAACATCCGGGCCGCGATCGCCCGCTTCACACTAGTCCGTATAGGGGATAGCGGGATCTGTTGGCTCGGCAACGGCGCAAAGCATCAAGAGGGTAGCGCAGCCTCAAGTGTCAACTGTCAGATCACATCCCCCCCATTCCGAGTCTCATTCCTCCACTTTCTCACATTCCCTTCTCGCGTGGTCTTCCACGGGTGCTTCCAGTCGCTACCATGGGGAGATCGTCGCCTCCATTCATTTACGATCGCCAATCGACCTACAGTTTCCATGGACCCACCGATCATGGCTTCAACCCCAAGGCTGTAACGCAAGCGAGCCGGATTCGTGCGCCGCCGAGGGAAAAGCCCAATGGCCCTTTGGTCAGCTTCAATCGACACCCAGATACGGTATGCGCGCGAACCATTGAACCCAGCTTCATAGTTAATCGCAGCACTGACAATATAAATAGTGGGGCAGCTTTGAGAACAAGTCAACATGGACTCCCATGAGTCCAAACACGAAGAAACACGTCAAGTGGGCTCGTGGAACCCAACTGGGGCTGCGTGCAGTTACTCTTCTTGGTGCGCTGGCATCGCTTTTCTTCTCCATTGTCATCAAGAACGCTGCTGTAACTATCATTTGGATTATGAGGGCGGGCGTAAGTGTCCACCATCCTAGGCTCCACAATGCGATCGCTAACTCCAAATACATAGCCTATCGTTGCCACTCTGCATACGATTTATGGCATTTATCATTTCTCACGCTCCCCTATCAACCGCCCTCCTGCTTCACAAGCCAGTTACGGAATCTTCGCCTCGACTCTTGACGCTGGGCTGATCCCATTCTATGTGTTTACTGCCTTTGTCGCCCACCAAGAATATACCCAAGATGCGTACAACTGGAGTACCCTTTTGGATAATAAGGTCGGCATGATCGTGCCAATTGCCCAGGCAACTTTCATTTGCGCTCTCGTCAATGGGGGATTGCACCTCATCTCGCTCGGTGTATCGATCTTCTTGGCTGTTATGTTCCGAAGGATCTCTCACTTGCCACCGGATATGAACCCACTGGAAGACAACCTCACTGCCCGTCCTCGCAGAAGCCGCAAGGATATTGATATCGGCGAGAAGCACATGAGTTCATCCACCCTGAACTCCGAGGATCCACTCATTGGCTCTCCACGGACGGTGGCATTCATGCATACGCGTGGTGACTCTGGTGATTCAGTTTACCAGTCTGGTGATTTTATTAATGATAAACGTCAATCACAGGTCTCTGTTCAGCCTCACCGTCTCTCGCACTTCGAGCCGTCAAGCCCCGAGATGCTCTTCCAGCACCCTGCTAGCCAGCCATATGATCTGACCGCCAATGTGCCAGCTCCTGAGTATGATGTACCGGCACCCGAGTATCGGAATGTTGCAAGGCACTCTGCAGAGGTTGTTAACCCCGGTGCTCAGATGCGCCACATGACATCCCGCGCTGCCGACCGGTCAAGCACCATCAGTCCCCTCTCGGACAACTGGGTCGCCTATTCAGAGCGCACAGTGTCACCGATGGATGAAACCCAACAACAGAATAACGAGAATGCCCTTCGACAGTCTTCCTCAGTTTACAGCAGACGTACCAACTCAACTGCTACATCCAACAACGGTGGCTTCCGAGATTGGTTCGCATATGGCCAGAAACCTGCTAGCATTGGAAGCGTGATCCCTGAAGATACCCGAGGCGAGTATGCTGAACTGGCAATTCATGAATACTACGGCAACGAAGAGGACAAGGAGCAAGACCTGGGTGAAACACGCTTCAACATCTTCCCTGACCCCGAAGAGCACGACCATGACAATCTAGACGATGAGAACTCGAAGGATCTCCCCTTCAACCCGCTCATGCTGAACCCCCCAACCCCGCAACCCATCCTTACCGAAAAGCCCGAGGACACTGACCCTGTCCGACGCTATGCTCTGAGCGACAACCCAAATCTTACAAACAACCAGTCAAAGGCCCCACAACAACCTGGATCCACCGACTCCACCCCTACCAAGGGCCGTTTCTACGGAGATCTCGAAGAGGAGGGTATGCCTGGTGTAGACTTGTCCCGCAACATTAGCAACCAACAGCCCATGACCCGCCAGCCAACAAAGCTCACCAAGAAGAAGAGCAAGAAGATGTCCGCTTATCAATCTCTCAAGAAAGACGACAGCGGCGATGAAGGCTATCTGAGCAGCCGCTCAGCGGCAATGTCAGAGGGTGATCGCAGGGGACGTGTCGTCAGTAATTCTGGTGCAGACACAGCCCGAGCCGGTATTGGCGCTAGTGTTGGTGCCTCCTTGTCTTCCTATGGTAGCTATATCGCCGGTCTTGGCGTCGGTCGTCGTCGCGACGTGAGTGGTAAAATCGCCGAGGAGGGACGTGGCAGCCAGCCCGTCGAGGAGACTCCAAGTCCGAATCAGCAACAGAGCCAAGGAGCTTCGCCGACCCGGGCTGCCGGATGGGCAAGATTTGCCGGACTATGATGAAGAGACGGAATCAAATGGAACGGAAATGTGAATGGGAATTGGATATCCAAAGGACTTTGTTTTGATTTGTGTTATTTACTGGGATCGGCGTTTTCACCATGTTTCTATGAATGGTGGCATGTAGCGAGCTATTTCTTTTACTTCCATTGGGCTTGTTCAGCGGCCTTCTTTGATTTTTTTGCTGGCTTAGGCTGAGCATGGCCAGCCTTTTCATTTCGATGTTGATCTTATGTTTTTGTATCTATGAGATAATTCAAGACTTTCAAAAATTTGGATTGAAACCTTGAGAAAGACTGAAACCGAATAGATATTTGAGATTTGTATTGAGATACTAAATTAGTAGTTTATAGGCCGCAAAGTCTTGCTTGAAAAAAGTATCACTTGCCCAATTAAAAGGCCATGAGCCGTAAATCCACCAACGCCATGTTAAATAGTGCTCTGGCCCTAGTCTCCGACTACTATTGGCAGACTAGGGCTGTTAGTAAGAGGTACCGGATAGTTACTTAAAACTACCGTTCTGACCACCCTGCGCTTATGGAGTGCCGTACTCTATCACGAAGGTCCCCCGCTAGCACTGAGTGCAGTAATAAATTCGAGGGCGACATACTACAGTGGCGTTGCAAAAGTTTGAAACCCCATATTGCCCGCCATGATTTACCGCATACTAATGGGAAATTAGTAGCTACCTGAGATGGAATAGATAGGCCAATCTATTCAATCTCAGGTAGCAAATAGTCCGCAATTAGAGGGCGGAGGCAAGAACAGTCAACATGGGATTTCAAACCTTTGCAACACCACGTGCGAGGGTCTGAGTGTCGCGTTTACGCCGCAGCGTAGCGGCTGTCAACCAAGCAAGCTGGATACTGGGTCATTGAAGAATTGAAGATTGATTGATTGATTGACTCATTGACTAATTGAATGATTGAGCATGGTAGTGGAGAGGGGGAAGATGAAGCTATCCACAGATTCTAACTAACAAGAACATCATAAAGCGACACCTCATACCCTAGTGCTCATAGTGCTCAGTCTTTTCCCCTGCTTGGGCCAGGGCGAAGGGGCAGATTTTCGCCCACCCGGCGGACTTCGGGGGACGAGGCAGAAGCAGTCCCACGCAGCAAAGACTCCCCAGTAGCCACTCCGATGGGATGCAGTTCCAGTACAGTCGATAATCTAGCCCAGGTTTGCCATCGCATCCGCATGATCACCAGAGATGAACGGTCGGTCTTGAAAACATCGATCAGGCGGACATGGAAGGGTTCTGGCAAGCGCATCATCAAATTCTCGAATTCTCCTACGTTCTCGGCTTCAGGGCCCGTAAGAGTTAGCTTGACGATGACGTGTTGAGCATCGAGTTTTGGGGGCTTCGGTCGAGGAATGCGTGAAGGGGATGAACTTCGGGGTGGTGGCTTCTTGAGCTTCAACAGGATTGGTTGAACTCCTCCGTTTTGCAGCAGGCGTGGATTTGGCGAGCTCAAAGCTGTGTTAATTCGCAACCTCTGGAACATTTCCTCGGTATTGATGAATGATTCTCCGTAGTTTTCCACTTGTTCGAGTTCGCCGCAAAGTCGTCGTGTGAAGGTGGCTCGAGGAGTACCACGGGCACGGGCTGTCTCAGTTCCTGCGCAGGCCGCAAAGGTTTGAATCGCCGGTGCAGAAAGACCCGGTGCTCCCTTGAGACCTGAGTGGCAGCAATCTAGGATTGCGAGAGCGCTGGTGTGGGGTTGATCCATATCACTCTGAATTTGCGACCATAGAATGCGTCGGCCAGGTGTTTTGGTCGTGAATTCGAGTTCCGACTTGTTCTGAACGGTAATGATACTGCCGTGACCGATATACGCGAAAATGAAAAGCGTCTGAATGGGATGAACGGTGGAATGGTCTTGAAGAAGCATGTTGATGATCTTTGACTTCAGCGTCAGACTTGGAGATAAAGTCGAGTTCAGGATTTTCCACATGACCGGCTCGATTCCGAGTAGGTTCTTGAAAGTAGTTTCCAATATCTGAGCATCAGCTTCTGCGCCTGTGTCGTCGTCCTCCCAATACACGATTATTGCGGTGGCAGCAGCGTATCCATCATTGCGGGCATTTATCGCGAGGTTGACTCTCTGCTTCAGCTGTGGGAATGGAATCTTGGAGGGTCGAGCGGACGAGACGGAAAATGGCGAGGACGGAGAGGTCGGGGAGGTCGAGGCCGGGGCCGGAGAAGCAAGTTTTGGAGGCTTGGAAGGCTTGGAGGATGGGTTCATTTTGACAAAGTGAACTGGCAGTGAGAGAAGAGATCAGTTGGAGGGAGATGGAATAGATGGAGTAGATGAAGTGGAAGTGAGAGAAGGGATTGGATGGAAATAGAAGGAATAGATGAAGTTGATGAAATGGAAGTGAGAGAAGTGGAAACCTACCCAGGTGTATCAGTTGAAGTTGAAGTTGAAGTGGAAGTGGAAGTGGAAGTGGAAGTGGGAGTGGAAGTGGAAGTGTGAAAGTGTGAAGGAAGTAGAAGTGGAAATGGAGGAAGAATGGTCTAAATAGTGGGCATAATAACAGTGAATATAGAGCCCAGTACTGCCTAGGCATCCATAGATTCAGGAACTTGAACAATAAGTTGTTGCAAGTTCTTCCGAGTCCCAATCTGGCAGCGGCTGTACAATATAGGCCTAGTAGTTCGAATTTGGTGTCTGCTAGCCTTACTTGGGAACCATACCTAGGTAAGCACTTCCGAATATGTAGGCGGCTTATACAAGATATACATAGTAGTTCAATCAGGCGGAATTTGGCAGTCAATTGAATAGCCAGTTCAATAGTAGCAGGCAGGTGCTATACATAGGTCTACTATCTCCGAAGGTCGTAGATATCCCAGTAATGACTCTTGAACTGGATACGCGTCTAATAACTTGCTCAAGGAGGTCATATCTGTAAATATAGTATGTAACACGCAACAAGGTTGCCATATGGTGTATATAGGTAAGCCATAAATACCTAATAAATGCTAACTAAACTTAAGTTACATATCAGTGCACAATACAAACAACAAACAACAATAACAAAAATAATAATCTACCCAACAATGTATACATCAACAGAAGTAAATTCAAGCAGTAAATACATACAGATTTTTTAAATATAATACCAAATCCGAGTATATTGTATCAGATAATGAAATGGCAGCTGGGTTAACAGCACTCCCTAAGCGCAGGGTGGTCAGTATTGCAGTTGTATACTATAACTAGTATCTGGGGCCCCTTGTTGACAGCCCTATTCACCGACTTCCATTGACAAAGTATTAGCTACCTGATATAGAGTATATTAGCCAATCTATCTTCTGAGGTAGCTACTAGTCTGCCAATAGAAGTCAGTAAATCATGGTGGGCAATAGGTTTCAAAATTTTGCAACACCATTATAGTCTATTGGCCACAAAACCTTGCTTGATATAGCCCCTAGCCAATTCTAGCCAATTGAAAGACAGGTGGTTGCACTCCACTCTGGTGACATGATTGGACGAGATATACGAAACAGCTTCATATACGGAGTAGCTTCTTCAGGAGTAAATTTCGGCGTAGTTCCGCACCTTTCGCTACTAAAAGACGCTAACGCTACCGCATCGCCTGCCGCTACTATGTCTTTCTCTCGGCATCCTCACGAAATATTATCATGACCAATACTATGGGTTTCTGGCGCAGCACTTTGAGCCTGACGGCGGCAGCTTTGGCTGTGGTGGCTGCAGAGCCCACACATCGACCCGGGCCCGCTTCTCCTAGAGCTCTCGTCAATCAGGGAGTCGTCAAGGGCTTTGTCCAGAATAATACCGAGGTCTTTTTGGGTATCCCTTTTGCCAAGACCACCGCTGGCGAAAACCGCTGGAAGGCTCCGAAACCCATTGAATCATTCCACAATGGTCACTTCGAGGCCACTGCGTACGGACCATCGTGTGCCCAGGCCATATCTGGTACATCAATCACGGAGCAGAGTGAGGACTGTCTTAGCCTCAACATCTGGGCTCCACGCCAGGGAGTCGATCTTCCCGTCTTTGTCTATATCTACGGCGGCGCCATGGTCACCGGCGGCAGCAGCAACGCCCAGTGGCAAGGGCATAATTTTGCTCGCAATGGTGTTGTTTATGTGAATATCAATTATCGCGAGAGCATATATGCCTCGCCCAACGCACCTGAACTACAGGGAGAGTCACAGAACTTTGGAATCCTGGATGTGGAGTTAGCTTTGGAGTGGATTCACGACAACATCGAGGGTAAGTTTTCCTTCTCTTGCTAAACCCCCATTTAACATAGGTCTGGCCTCCAATGACTTAATCAATAGCTTTTGGTGGCAATAAGTCGCGCATCGTACTGGGTGGGCACTCATCTGGTGGAGTGCACGTTGACCACTACCTCTGGAATCACCCAGATACCTTCCTGGCCGGTGCAATCGAGATGTCTGCCAACGCCCAGTCTGGTCCCGCTATTGCACCCGCGGGTGTGGCACTGAAACAGGTGGTGCAGGAAATGCTGGATGCCGGGTTGAGTATGGACTGCACGGCCGAAGACTACACTCTGGACTGCCTGCGTGCCGCAGACACTTACGCCTTCCAGACGACATCTTTCAACTCGACCTTGAACACCTGGTTCTCACCGTCGGTGGACAACATAACACGTTTTTCCAACTATGCCAATCGTTTTGCCAAAGGGAACTACCCAGCATCGCTGCCACTGATTGTCGGTAACTCCGACCAGGAGGGCAAGATATTCGGCTACGTTTACGGCAGTGAAAACACCAATTTCTCATCCTGGATCCATACCTTCGATGCAGATCTTGCCTTTGTACCCGCGGACGAGCTCCTAGACGCCTACAACGAAACCGAATACGACTCGATCTCTCTGATGAGCGGTGCCTCATACGGCGACGCGCGTTTCCTCTGCGCGACTGACTATTTACTGGACATGCGCTCCAGCAAACAACCTACCTGGATCTATCGCTGGTTCGGAAATTACTCGAACGTGCTGCCAATTCCCAACCTCGGACCCTCGCATGGTAGTGAGGTTCCCTTCTTTCATGGCGGCAATGAGTGCTTCTCGCTGCTAGACGGCGTTACTGACGCGGAGCAAGAGCTAGCAGACTACATGCACCATTGGTTTGTGGAGTGGATTAAGAACCCGAGTGCTGGGCCTGGCTGGGCGAAGGCTCGACCGGTCAATGGTCCTCTGGCACGTGTTGGTGTACCTGGGCATGAAGAGAAGCTCACGATGGGAAAGACTGGCATGTATAATAGTCGCTGCCAGAAGGTTTACAAGCCCAACTATCCTACGTACCCAGTGGTGCAGAATCCTGTGTTGCTGGCTGACAGTCATTGAGAGGGAGAGAGATATAGAGATAGAATCTGGTCTTTTTGAATAGAATTTAAGAAAGGTTGATCTAGTTCCAAGATTACTAGTACTTCCTATTTCCCATTTAATCAAGGACCACTGTAGGCGTGTCATGCAGCATGGGGTAGAGAGAAGACCCGCGATTAGTGCTATCCAGTTTCTGGAAAAGCCTGGCGTAGAATGAAAATTGGAGACCTCCAGAGTAATTATACTTTTATCACTGAAGTTCATCGAAATATACTAGAAATAACTTAAGCCCAAGGAAACAATAAAACATATCAGAGTGGCCCCCCAAAGTGAGGGGTAAAACGAAAGAAGACCCTCGCTACCATAGCCTATATTCATAGAGTTGTTTCCGAATCCCACGGTTCGAAGCCAAGAAGGAGTTGAGCTAGTGTTGACCAGGATATCCGAGTGGTAGGGGTCAATAACCCCGGAGAAGGAAACCTTGAACCTGCCCTGTACATCGCCATCTTCCCATCCCTGCTCCCATAGATTTTTCCGAATAGCTGCACCATAGGCATATCCATCCAAAGTAAAATTGACAGTATGGCTGTCGAATTGTAGCTCGACTGCTGGGTACGTCCAATTCCAACCAGCCTCTTCAAGAGAGCCGAAGGTGATGAGATTCATGTAATACTGGCTTTTGAAAGAGGTATCGCAGGGTGCTAGATCCATATCGAGAGAACTAAACGTATAGGCCCTTGCAGTAAGGGTGCCTGTCAGATTATATGGAGCATGCTTGATGTCATAGGACGATGTCAAGTTGAACTCGTCATCGATGAAATAGTATGGAGTGGTCCAATTGCCGGAGGTAATGGGCGCGTCGCTGTTAATAGAGTTGCTAGTCGCGGACGTTACCCATCTGAAATAGGATTAAAAAATGACCTTAATTTGTTCCAAATCTAGTATTACTTACGGGCTGGACTCGAGGTACCATTTCAACGATGGTGATAACCAGGAAAGGTCCGAGTCGGTCTCAAGCGACGAAAGGTTCGTTCCCAAGTCCCAGAGGGCCAATAGTATATTCACTGGATTTACACCCACGTTGTAAGGCCCCCTTTCAGTAATAGCGATGAAAGATTCGTAATTCGCAGTGAATGTTTGATTTTGGAGATTTTGGCACACTGATGTGTTGACATCCCGTCCGATCTCGGGTGTGAACTCTACTTTCGTTGTGCCGTTGTAATATCTGTGACATACATTTAGTACTATGCAATCGGTTAGTGACTCGGGGTTTTGACTTACGAGCCAACCCAGAGGTATATTTCCGAGTCATTGAGCCAGGTTGTTACGTTTCTTGGGCGTAATGGAAGAGATGCATTGTAATCTGGGTCAGCTTTAGAGGAGACGATCAATGGATAAGCGAAACAACAAGCGAGAATTTGTAGAGCTCGCCTCATCTTGCTATACGAAATAGGAATCGGAAGAAGTGAAGATTGACAAGCAAAATAAATTCGAAATGACTTTTGGAGGCACAAATAAAGAAACATCCTGGGATAAAATGAAAACCGCGGAAAAGCCGAACTAGCCGGGACCGGGATAAGGCTTGGTGCTCCCGACAGCCCTACGCCGTAGTGGGACTAGAGTTAGTTGGTGGCTGCAGGAACGATGTGACATTGAAACCCCGGGCGGTTAGAATGGGAATCGTTTTTGAAGTTACTCGTCCCATTCGTTCAAGCCTTCGGCAGATATTGCCCCGCCGATTGAGGATTGTCTCATGGAGAGCACTAGCGCACAGGACAGGAACCGGGGCAAATGCTTAGCCCAATTTTCCATAGACATTTTCGAGCACAACAAATGGCTTGGCCAGGCTTAATTTAACTTGGCCGGAAGCTTATTCGAAAGTCTTGTCGGCAAATAAAGAGATGGAGATGTCCCTAGCCCCATTGGATGAACCAAGTTTGATGGAGGCAAAACCAATGGCCAATTGAGACAGGGACTAGACTCTAGAAGTTTGAAAATTGAGGGAGCGCTCCATCGTGAACTTCTCCCGCTAGCACCGAATACAGTAGTAAATGCGACGTCTAAATGCCAGGGCCATGGTATTATTTTGCGTCCGGCGGGCGAGGGCACTGACCCCGCGTCCGAGGCCTCCCCAGGGGCATGCGGACGTACTAAGCTAATGGCTACTTGACTAAATACAATTAAAGCGCTTTTGAGAGGAACTCAAGCAAAAATGCGTGGCCCCTTTGGCCAGTTGGCAACGACGCCGCTGCGGCCTATGAGTGATGTTCGCCATACAAGTTCCAGGAAAAGACGCCAGTTGACGGCTTTGATATAACGGGGTAAAGACCCCACGCTAACTACCAGGGTCCCTCGCAGGAAAGAGTCTCCAGTAAACACCCCGATTGGATCTAAGTCCAGCTGCAATCTAGAATTGCGAGCATTACAGCAGACTGGATGCTCTTTTGCAACTGTACCAGAAGAGGTTGGAAGAAGACTCATCTGATGTTGAGGTAATCTAAATAGTGGTTGTTTACGTTAGAAGTAACTTAACTTAAAATTGGGAAGGAGCTGGATAGAGAAGGAAAGAAAGAAAGAAAGAAGGAGGGAAATAGTAAGCCTGATAATTAGGGCTTTAGGATTGTTGCTACTCAAACTGTTCTTATACCCCCTGCACGTCAAACAAGCCACCATAAAGCAACTGCCGATGATAAAAAGCTAGCGAGGAGTTTTCCTGCAGACCAGGATTCTGCCTCGCAGCTTATCCTATCCACAAAAACTCTATTTGACATGGCGTTGGCGGTTTTGCAGCTCAGCCTCAACTTTGCGGGGCTTGGTGTGGGGGCTCAGCATAAGTCAATCAACATCAACTTCCCTGATCAGCACTGTGAAGAAAGTTTTCTTCGGGAATTTTTAGTACTAAAACCAAATAATCATCCTTCATTCTTCAGGAGATGCGGATAGTTTCTATTTCAACCGGACCCTGGACCTTTTAACTTCACTGCCCTGTCTTATACCTCACTATCCCGCAATAGTTCCGATCGAAAGCTCCTCTTTCCAGAAAATGTGGGAAGTCATCGCTCAACTTGCTATCGGAGTCATCAAAATATTTTTTCCTCAGGACCCTCATCCAGGAGGCGTGACGAAGCCTCAACCAGACAAGCCGAAGCGAAAGTGGCTCCGGAAAAATAAGTCCTGACGACAAACCTTAAGCCTTACCAACACTGGCATGACATGCGCTAGACACTATGGCGGCAAGCGTAGTGTCTAGACCGAACGAGTATGTTTTCATAGTATCACCGCAGAGCTGCACCAAAAGGCTGACCCGTACGCCAGGTTTATTATCTTCTGATCTAGTTTCTAAGTCGACAGAACATCCGTTCAGAACTTGAAAGAAAAAAATGACATATATAATTCATCAGGGTATCACAAGTTTACGCAAAAAATATAAGCAAAGAAATAAATCAATAGATGGCACCAATATCAAGAAGGAACACCTTCGTATTCCCATCCTTCAATAACACGCTTCCGCCGACGCGAGTTACGACGGTTCGCATTACATTTGATAAACGTCGTCAACGCGGTAATCAGCAGGATGATGATGGCGGCAACAACGGCAACGAGCACGGCCTTGTGCTCCAGCTGCTGCGGATTAGTCGCATAAGGGCAGGTAGCATCGGGACCACCAGAGACCCAGCAGGAGGTAATATCGATTGAGTTGAAATTGACGTAGACTTCGCGGCGAGATAGATTGGTTGAGGTAGGGTCGATGAGGGATGTATCTTGATCAATGAGGTATTCATAAAGGTAATGATTTTCAAGACCAGTGCGAGGTACGGCAAAAGATGAGCCAGCGGGACAACCGTTGCCAACTTCGCGGTATTCCGCAGTGTAACTCGACAGAGTCCAAGAGAATGGTGAGTTACCAACTCGGCATGCGGCTCGACGTTCCTCACTGCAGTTAGTGGCGCGCCAGCGGCCGCCGAGCGATAGGTCTGTGATTGCGCATCGATCAAATGCAGGCATATCATTTGTACCGCCGCCGGAGTCGGCACCTTCAGGCTCACCGACTGCCCAGGCCCACCCCGTTGCGAGGGAGACGTTGCGGTAGCTAGATACGTCTGCATCGGCAGTTTCACCAAAGAGGGTTGTGTTTAGCATGGGTGACATGCCGCAGGCTGTGATATCGGATATGAGGTTATTCAATGATACCATGGTGCTGTCAGCGGAAAGGCCTGCAGGCACGGGGATGCTGCTAGATATGGCCCAGGATGAGTTGGCCTGGGACATATCTGTTGCCTTGGGTTTGTAGAGGCAGCCAGATTTCAAAGTACCATTTGCGGTGGCGGACACATTGACTCCCGAGGTCATATAGCCCGGAGAAAAGATAGCATCCGCATCTTTAGCCAAGTTGAGGTCGGCTAGTTGCGGATCTATCGAACCGTATTCAATAAGAACACGATCTGATTTTGCAAGTTGAATGTACTTTGCTGACGGCCATCCATCCGGGGTGCTCTGATGACCCGATTCGTCCTCATGGATGGTAAAATATTCCGTGATCGGCATGTAGCTTTCTTCAACTTCATACCATGACCCGTTTAGGTTCTTTCGATCCTCAGCCAGTTGTGCCGGGCTATAGAGATACTCGTAGAGGTTCCAATTGAATAGCGCACCGACCCGTTCTGAATCCGATTTGGGTAGGTCGTGTCCCTTCACGGCGGCAGGTGGCTTTGTCGGGGAGGAATCACTGGCCGCCACATGGAGATTCAAGACGAGATGGTTCGTATAAACCAGTAGATTTCGTTTTGTGTCTTGAAAATATCCAACCAGTATATCTGATATCATGCTAATATCCAAATCGTCGGTGCATCGGTACGGGCCCAGTTCATACACTGTCTCTCCATCGGAATCGGAATAGGCGGTGATGCTCGCTGACTCTGCGTCCGTAGTCGTGGAGGCCAATTCACTTGTTGTAATTGTAGATGTTGCCTGGGAGCCCTCGGTGGTCGAGGTCACCTCTACCTCTGAAACAAAGACGTCTGCGCTAGCGGGGATGGTGACGGGACAAAAGGACCATGACCGGCGTTCCACGGACCAGTACAAATCGAGGGCGAGCCGGCGGAAACCAACAGCGAGAAGATTGGAGATGCAATCAACTGCTTTATCTCGAGAGTAAAGGCCATTACCAAAACATGCGGAGGATAATGATACAGCTGGGTTCGTTACGAAGTTGATAGGGATTTGGCCGGCGACATCTCGTTCACTCTACACCAGTCAAATCAGATTCAAGTTGAGGTTAAAAGTGATGGGAAGCACTCACCAGTAAGACTGCCACCCAAGTCGCATCATCAAGGGTGGCATCGGGGTTGTAGGCAGCCGACATGGTCTCGCATGTCGTCAGATGCAGATGCAGTTGCAGGTAGCAGTTGCAGTGGGGAAGAGAAGCGCGCGGTGCGGCACTTGCGGCTTGCGGCGCGCGTGTGGAAAGTCCAACGGGGCGATCACCTGAGTCGATCTGGCCACTTCGTTACGAGAACAACACTTCTACCCTTTCTTCCCTACCCTTCCATCTCACCCTTTCCCCACAACCAACCATTCTCCAACTCCTTTCTTTCATTTCTTTGTTCTCCAATTCCAATCCTCGATCCAATTCGCTACCAAAAATGGCCGCGCCCGGCCAGCCAAACCCCCAGCAAATGGCGGCCATGCAGCAACAGTTTGCTGCCGAAGCCGCCAAACGAGGGATGACCCCCGAGCAATTCGCCCAGAAGCAACGCGAACAACTCACAGCCGACGCAGCGAAGCTCGGCCTATCTCCCGAACAATACGTCCAACAGTTGCGGATGCGGGCGATGCAGGCGCATCAGAAGCAGATGGAAGCACAGCAACAAGGCCAAGCTTCTCCACAGGGAGAGGGGCAACAACAACAGCAGCAGGAAGGTCAGCAGAACCAACAGGGACAAGCATCCGCGCCTCAGCAACAAGTTCAACAGCAGACACACCAAGTCCCCGTTCAGCCAGGTCAGCCCGCCGACCCTAAGGCCCTGGCCGTGGCCAACTTTCTGCGGTCGCAGAACTTGAAGCCGCGCACATGTATCTTGGATGGACAGCGCAAGGATATGTTTAAGGGTATGTCGCAAAAAGAGAAAGCGAAATCAAAAAGAGACCCACCATCGGTGGAAACCATCAAGTGAATGATATATACTTACATTCACCTCCTATCACAGTCAAGCGTGCAATCCGCGCCATCGAATCACCCGCATACGCCAAAGCTGCCGGAAAGAAGAACTCCCTCCTCCCTCCCGTGACAGACCGCGCCTCAGCCGAGAACGTCTTCAAGCTCCTCCCACTCTCTCTTCTCGCCCTCCGTGTAAGCAAAGTCGACCCGCACGCAGGCCACAACCATGCCAAGCCCAAGAACCGCACAAAGGGCCTGTGGACCGTGAAGATCGAGCAACATCAGGAAACAGAACCGTTGATGCACTACGTCTGGCTGTACGAGGGACCTCAGTGGAAGCAGCGCGCTCTGGCTGCCGCCGTGGTGGTTGGTATCTTTGCAGTGGTGTTGTTCCCGCTGTGGCCGATGTTCATGCGGCAGGGTGTGTGGTATCTCAGTGTGGGCATGATGGGATTACTGGGACTCTTCTTTGCCATGTCTATCTTCCGTCTGATCTTGTTCTGCATCACTGTTTTCACCGTCCCGCCCGGTCTCTGGCTCTTCCCGAATTTGTTCGAGGATGTCGGCTTCTTCGATAGCTTCAAGCCCCTGTGGGGCTGGCAGGAGGTATGTATCCCCCACTTTTCACCTATGCCAATGGCGTAGGCCTAATTCGAAATTACCACTGCTAACACCGTCACCAGAACAAGAAGAAGAAGAGCAAGAAGGCAAAGTCAGAGGACGCCCAAGCAGTGGAATCTACCCCCTCAGCCAAGAGCACGTCCGCCGAGCCGGCATCGTCATTGACGCCTGTGAAGCGAGATCTTACCGCGCGCGTCGAGGAGGCAGAGGAGTAAAGCCTGGCAAGAGTTAGGACGGAAATGCAAAGAATCAGCAAGCTAACGGGGATATCTTTCGAGAGGGCGAAATTTGTCTTATTCTATTATTCTTCCCTTGTTTTTTCTCATATTCACATTCACATTCACATTCAATCACGGCATGGTCATGGCATGGCATGCGGTGTATTCTTCATGAGGGTCGTTCCGGCGTTTTTTAAGATCAACATAGTATTTTCTTCTCTCTCTTTTGTCTTGCACTTTGACCATAGTTGGTATTGGTAAAAATGGGAATTTTCTTCTTTCGCGGGAGTACCTAAATGCGACAACAGAGGTTTCATCCTATTGACTGGGGAAGTTGAATATTGAAGAGGCACCAAGCATCTCCTACTGGTAGACTTCGGTTGCTATACTAGTAGTATGTAGGGAGACCAATGAGTACTATAGAAGAAAAACTTGAAGAGATGGAATCACTTTTTCAATCTACGAGGAATACCGACCCAGAGTAGGAGGATAATTGTATGTAATCACAGCAATCCAATTCTGACCCTCACTCATCCCAAGAAAATATGATAACAAGAAAAAGAAAAAGGAGACAAATAGTACATTCCAACACGCATTTTTCATCTCTAATTTATATGACAGATCCAGAAAAGGAAAAGAAATCGGGGTATAAATAAGACAAGTATGAAGCGAAGCTAACCAGATCAGAGTAGATCCGACATTGGAAATGAATGGGTTTTGATTTGACCCATAGACTCGACTCGACTCGAACAAAGAAATCCCAAGATATAGACAAGACAGGACTGGACAAGAGGGTATCGTCATGTGCATGTGAAGACAAGTAGATCAAATCAATATGAATAATAATAAAAGGATAATAGATCCAAACGAGGGTGCGGCGTAGTAAATGTGTGAATGAATTGTAGTTGGTGATAAATGATGATTGGGCCATGACCACTGGCATAAACATAGCCATGGCGTATATGCATGCGAGGACTTGCTCGGGTATATTTGATTTGCGACGCTGAATGCATAGGCGCAATAACACAAGACAGGACAATAATAAAGGTGTGTGTATGTATAGTTGAGTTGAAAGGCGCGTCTCATCTCGGTTGGCGTATATGTATGTATGTGGTTGAGATGGCGGCGATTATGATTATATTTTGAGTGCAAGGTAAATTTTGACTCCACGAGCTGATGTGGAGGGAGGTTTAGATCTGGTGAGAATATGCTTCGTGATGCAGGTGCAGATGCATTGCAGCGCAGGACTAATGCAGGCGAGACTGCCGAGCAGCTGTTACCTTAGGAGCATATCCATTGGCTTGACTGGCAAGAACACTCCTCCGTTTATCTGCAACGTTATCCTGGATATGCTGTGATTGATAGAACCGGGTTGACGGCGACAACTTCGGTGTTGATGAAGCCGGAGGTGACATTGGTGGAATTGGAGGCAGAGCAGCAACTGGAGGAGGAGCTGGAGGCGATTTCGTGGCAAGCGGAGGGAGTTTTGGCAGAGGACAGTTTGGCGGTGGTGCAGCTGGTGGGCCAACAGCCAAGCCGGGCATACTTCTTCGCCGGGACATACTCTGCGCCAAATGGGTGTCGACGTGTTGTGTTGGAGTTCGATGGCGCGGGGTTGGCACTGGGATTGGCGTTGGGTTTGACTGCGGTTGTGGGAATAGTGATAATTCCGGCTTTCTGGATGGCTCGGCCGTAGGGACGACCGGGGCTTGCGATTCGCCATTCATCGAGATTCCTAGCCCAGGACGACCGACCAGACTGAGAGGACGAGATGGCGGGGGGCTGATCTCAGAGGGTGCACCGGCTCGAGGAACGCGGGAGAAGTTAGGTGCAGGTTGAGTCCGGACCATTCTTGATAGAATATCTTCCGAATTATAAGTACGCAGAACACGACCGCTGCCATCTCGGGGCAGAGGAACAGGCTCGGAGGCATCTGTATGGCGCGAGCTTGCGACGCTATAAGTCGGTGATTGGGGAGGGGAGGAGACGCTGGCGATAGTGAAGTCACTTGTACTTGTGCTCTGGCCTCGTCGAAGAGCACCCGCCACGGATGGCGGCGAGGAAGGCTGATTGATAGGGGCTGGTCCTGGTCTCGGTACAAACTTTTTGCTGAAGGACGGGACGCTGAAATTCGGGGCTGGTGGGGATGCGCTGCGCGTCAATGTCTCCGGTATATCGGCCGAGTGTTGGGCGACAGGAATAGGGTCCGTACGAGAAGTCGAAGTAGAAGTCGACGCTGAGACTGAAGCTGCGGCCGACCCTGTGGGGCCAGGTGATGAAAGAGGCGACATATATAGCGACTGACGATTACCTTGGCTGGAAGCAGGTGGGCTCATGCCACTGAGACCACTGAGACCTATCATCTGATCCACCTCCCTGAGTACAGCCTCCGGCAAGCCATACGGTGTGGACGGCTCACTTGGTAGATTGTTCGGGGACGCCGGTGTATTCGAAGACGAAAATGATGAAGACGGGCCATCGTTATTCATTGCAGGTGAAGCTTCCGTCCAACCGGTGGACGTAGATCCCGCACGAGAGTCGATGACCGAGCGACGATTGTCCGAGACGTAGGAGCTTCGTCGGGATTGCCAGGTCATGCCACCAACAGACTGGCCATCTTCGTCGTCGTCGGGCAGACGCAGAGTCTGTGGCTGGAGGAATAAGCTCGAGATACGATTCGGGTCTTTCTTCACCATCTGCCGCACGCTTGCTTTCGAGCGAAGCTGTGGCTCCACCTCATCCTCTGAATGCTTCTCCGTCACAAACTTGGGACCCCCGCGAGCTTCAACCTCGGCGCGAATAGCTATCAACCAAGAGATCATCGAGTCCGGGTCATCAAAGACCATCAGGAAACTCTGCGCTAATCTCCGCGCATGGGATCGGTGGAACCCAAATCGCGAGGTGAGGCGAGACTTAGGAGGTTCCGGTACAGCAATGGCATCAGCAGCGGGATTTTGAGAAATTTGAACCACCCAGTGTTTGCCGGGGATGGCATCGCTGGCGAATGCCACGGATTGGGGGCCCAATTGAAGCATTTTCTCGGGTAATCGATCATGTTTCCCATCCCCGGCGTATTGGAGGATAAATCCCGCCGTCGCGAGTACGTAGATCTTCTTAGTCCATTCGACCTTGTTAATCGTACCTGACAGAGTGCGCAAGTGTTTGCGCTCTCGTTGTTCCTTCTTTTTCGAGTCACCACTCGATGTCGCCGTACGCCCATCCTCCGCCGCATTTTTCCCTGATGTCGCGTGCAATCGTAGAATAGAGTCTGCCGACATGGCGGGCGCGGAAAGACAATCATGCTTGGTTGATTGAGGGTATGCCTGAAACAAGGCTGGGGGTTTCCAACCGTATTGTTCTTGGGAGTGTTTGGGCTCGGGCGGTCGTGGTCGAGGTGATTTCAGTGTGTTTCGCGCACGAGGAGTCGTCGGGGAGGCAAGAGTGTTCGAGGTTGTGGTCGAGACTATCGTGTGTGGGGTTGCGATGGTCGGCGACAAGATTGTCTCATCTATTGTGGCAGTCTGCGAGGTGATATCCGACGGGCTTGTTTGGGATTCATCGACCTCGTCGAGGGTGCTGCTTTCGGGGGCGACCGCCGCACGCGAGCTTTTGTCGCGGCCGAAGAGATTGCGCAGGCTTGACTTGGACGATTGACGCTTGACGGGACTCTGGAGTGGAATTGGTCCATCTGAGCCATTGGTGACGGGGTCGGTAGGTCGAGGACGCTGGAGTCGCGCGGACTGAATGGGCTGTGCGGGCTGTTGTTGATGCAATTGCGACTGCGATTGAGATTGCGACTGATCATCTTGAGTCGTAGCGGGGCGAGTAAAATTGGTCTGAAGTGGCGCCAGACGATGTCCTCTACGTTCGCCAAAGGATGGCTGCGTCGAGTCTCGTATGGAGGACATGTTCTCAATCGTTCAGCACAACATGACACAGCAGATGCAGGAAAAGGGGAGCCGATTTCAGGAGGGAAAAGATCGTCACATCCGAACGTGGTCGGCTGCACGGCCGAGTAGGCTGGAAACTGGAGACTGGAGAGTAGACTGGAGACTGGAGACCGAAGACTGGAGATTGGAGATCGATCGGAGACGGCAACTTGGAAATAGAGGGGGAGTTTCAGAAAGATTCAACGTGGAGAGGAAGTGGAAAGGAAAGCAAGTTCAAAGTTCAGGAGAAGGGAAGAAGAAGTGGGGGGATCTACAATCACCACGAGTACGAGTGATGTGGGAGGTGGAGGTGCATAAAATTGAGCCTGGCCTAGCTGGGCTTGGTCTTTCCCCCTGGAAATCTCTCGTTCGTTTCATTTCGTCTCATCTCATCACTTCCTCCCCAATTTCCCCCATCTCCACTGGACGCTCGCTAATATTCCTGGTGGAGAGAGCGGAACGTTGAAAGCTCCACAGGATCGAGAGGTCTTTGGACTAGTAGTAGTACGGAGTACTCCTCCGTGCACTGCACTGTCTGGACAGCTCTGAAGTATCGTGTTGCCTTGTTAGGCAGATGGCCCACACTTCAACCCTTGCCCAGAGTCGACTGCACCCATCAGACTGGCTCCATGATCGCAATGCCGGGCCATTGTGATATCCTTGTGGGTGAGGCCGCGTGGGTGATGCGTGGTCCAGTGGACATCAACGGAGCCGAAGCGCTGTAGTACGGAGTCAAGGAATTAATTTCAAGTTCAACTTCAAGTTTCTGCCATTTTTTTGTTGGCAGCGGGTACCAGCACACTAGCAGCACTTACCACGGTCATAGTGGGGTGGTGTTTCTTGGATGAACTCTCGGACGCGATCAGGTTAACAAACGACTATCGAAAAATTAGAAAATCGGAATTCGACAGGTCAACTTGGAAGAGAGAGAGAGAGAGGGAGAGAGAGCAGCCTTGCTCCTGCAGGAGTACGGAGGATCTCCGTATGCACATACCACAGCCTTGAAATAGCTCTTGAAGTGGAAGGTCTTGGTCACGCCCATCCCGTTACCGTCCAGCGCCCAGCCTTGTTGCTGCAGCAGCTCGGTGTCAGGGCCGAGCTGTTGCGGGTCTTCACCCTCGGCGAAGCGTGCGGCGGGTGCACTGGAAGCCATTCGGAGAGGTTGAGAGCGAGGCAGAGAAAGGGACAGGGGTGGTCGGGCAGAGGGAACTCGGATGACGGCAGGTGAGAAACGTGACGCCAGAGGCAAAGGCAAAGGCAAAGCTCGGCCTAGTCTTAGAAAGCTCATGGTTGGGTGAAATAGATGAGAATCTTTGGGAGCTTTGGAGCTTGGAAGCTTGGAAGCCTCTCGGGTGCACGCGTTGGCGCACAGACCAGGCAGCACTTAACTAAGTAGTAACTACCAACTACAGTAGTAACTATGTATACACAGTGACAATGGTATCAGCAGAGCATCTAGATTCTATTAAGTACTAGAACTATTATTAATAGTTCATACTAGTATTATTTATAATTGCAATTCCAAACAGCACCAGAGCACTGCATGTACTAGTATACTTCCGTGGCACCGGGACCTTAATCATTTAGTAGCATGGACATTCAAATAGTAAGCACAGATCCTAGTCCTAGTGGTGAAGTGGAGCCTGAGAAAATAGGTCCTGACTTTTACCTTGCAGCACTAGAACCAGAATTCCCCAGAGTAGTAATTTATTATCATTGCTAGCCATGGATGATCCACCACACGCCACAAGCCCAACGGTTACACTCTGCAGTCTCCGGCAGATATACTAATATTCCAATATTGAGCGCCGCAAATTAGATACTACAAATGGGTAACCTTGGAAACCATTGATCTCGGTACTCGCAGCTTGAAGAAACGCTGTGGCGTTCTTACTATGTTAGGAAGGACCCTGATCGACGGAAGCGGACAACCGTGGATAGTCTCCAGAATGCTACACTACCATCCACAGTCCCACGGCTATAGTACTATGATACTACCTACAGGACAACAACAAGACTCGGATACACGAGATACACATTCATTGCTTATAGCTAGAGCATATGATTCGCAACCAGCCCATTACGGCACCTTAAAGCAAAAGCAATCAACCCCGTGAGGCGTACAAATGCCATCCATCCATTCCAGGATTGGATAATCTTGGGCAAGAAGAGGACAACAATTCATCGAGTATGACAGTCACGTCAAAGCCGTGCGCCCCGAAAGCAAGCAGAGCAGACAAAAGTGGAGAAGTAGTAATAATAATTAAGAGTCGAGTCCACCACGCCCAGCGCATGGATCCATGCGATTCAAGACATACAGAGAGAAAAGAAGATACAAAATTACCGGTAAATCCTCACTGGCATCCAAAAGGTGAATGCTTAATCGATCATCGTCTCGCCATAGCCATCAGCGCGCCGCCGTGGAACTTGACATTTGAACTTATTCACAAGATTTCATGCGACGGCGGAAAGCGGGGGGAAAGGCAGCTGAGAACAAAACTCAAAAAGACAAAAAATCAAATCAAATCAAATCAATCAGGCTACCAAACTGTTGCGGCGCGAGTTGGCACGCGAGTTCACTCGGGAGTTGGCTCGAGAGTTGACCCGCGAACCAGGGCGACTTCCCCGGATGCGGAGATCTTGTTGGGACCGTGCGTAGGATTGGGCGCGGGAGGCCTCGGGGACCTTGGATGCCCGGCGGCTGTGAATGTTCACGTCGATTTCGTGACGGGCTTCCGAAAGGCGTTGCGCGAATGGGGAGCGCGCGCGGAGGGCGGGGCCCTTCCAATAGATGATATAAACAGCAACGACCAGCGGCACCGAGATACAGACTGGGAATCGGTTAGTTGAAGTCTCTAAGAAAAAGGTCCCCTGAGAGATAATAGAACACATACAGAGAATAGTCGAGGCATATTCGAGATGATACTTGCCACCAATGTCTAAAAGAAATGGAGTTAGTCTGTGTTTCATACGAGTGTAATGGGAGAGGGGTCTCACTCTCGAAGAACGGTGTTGCGGGAATGGTGAGAACACCAGCCAGGAAGTCTCGAGCCCATCCATTACCACCAGTAGCTGAGGCCGAGTAAGGGCCATAAGCACAAATCATATAATCAATAGTAGCCATGTAGATAGCGTAGTTGGCAATACCAATGACCGCAGCAAAAATCATGGAACCAATCCAGTGGCACTGGGGCAAAATGGTCCAGGCGAAGCCAATCAGGCCAATAGGAAGGCAAGGAGCGGTATACAACAACCACCAGAGGCGAGACTCATACTGTGCGCGCTCACTGTCAGGATTTTCGCGGCGCTCAGCAGTGTTGCGACGGATGATGGGGAACCAAGAGAACCAGGCAATGAGGTAGCCGATGAGGATGGGGATGAAGGCCAGTCCCTTCTCCCAGGGAGTGAAGTTCCACTGGTCATAAACGAGACCCAGAGACTGAATGAACATGAAAATCAGAGCATCACTGAAACCACTGAGGAGAGAAAGAACCAAGACAATGGGCTCAGTAAGGAACATCTTGAACGGGCGATACCAGGTCATCATCAACTCGCCAGGAGGGAATCGTTCGCGGAAGGACATGCCCTCGGTTGGGCCGTAGATGTTGGGGTTCTCGCCGCTCTCGCGCATCTTCTTTGCGATACGGTCCATGAGAACGGTGGTTCGGGTCTCGGGGACGAGGAAAAAGTGCATCACCTGCACGAAACCACCAAAGATCAACTGAATCCAGATATTCCATCGCCAGGGCAAGTAGGCCTCGACGAAGCCACCAATGACGGGTCCTAGGACCGAACCACCGACGGAGGAGAAAACGACAGCGGCCACGGCGTACTGTTGAGTATCGGCTTCCCAAAGATCGGCAATCATACCCAAAGTGACGGAACCACCAGCAGAGGAGAGACCACCAAGCGCACGACCCACCATGATTGAGGCAAAGTTCGGGGCCAGAGCGACCGGAAGCTGGAAGACATTGACGAAGAAAAGCGAAGCCTGCAAGATGGGCTTGCGACCCAGTTCCTCACTCCAGGGAGCCCAGAGTTCGCAACCAAAGGCATATAGGACGAGGAAGATCATGGCACCGCAGCGGGCGGCCTGCATGGAGACACCAAACTCCTCGGAGATTCCGGCGAGACCATTGGAGTACAGAGAGGTGTTGAAGTTCATGGAGACCTGGACCATGAAGATGACGGAGATGATCAACCACTTGCGAGTCTCGGTATAGGAGTAACCGAGTTTATCGTAACACATATCCTCGGTGAGAATGATGCGGCCATCGGGACCGGCATGTTCGAGTTGATCGTCCTTATCGGAGCCCTTTTCATTGAAGGGTAAGTTGAGGATACCCTCTTGTTGGGTTTCACTAGATGAGGAGGAGGCTTGTTGCACCGCATCCAGCCGGCCAGCCAGCTTTTCAGGGTGGCTTGCCATGGTGAAGTAACTGAGTGTGTTAGTATTAGTTGGTGACAGTGAGTAGTTGACAATGGCTATTGTCAAACTCTTAAGGGAAGAGAGAGAGAGGAAGAGAGAGGAACACACAAAGTAGAGAGTCCAGAGAGAAGAGAAAAGAGAGAAAAGAGAAGGAGAAGAGAGAAGGAAAAGGTGGGGAGAGAGGAAGAGGGAGGAGGTCAAGTTTTCCGGAAGAGTCAAACGAGTAAAAAAGGGCGAAGTTGAGGGAGTCGCCGACAATAAATACGGCAGGTGCGATGCAACGGAGCCGGACTGAGCGTAGTTTCCTAGTTTCCCTGGTTCACACGGTTCACATAGCACACACAGTACTCCCCATTAGTATTACATACTACTCTCTACTTTCCCTTTTCTCTACTTTGTACACCTCCCTCCTACATCTCCCGTCTCTCGGCTCCTTCGCCCCAGATTTCTCCAGATCCCCTCCGCTCGCCGTTGACTTTCCCTATGCGTCACCGAGTGGGTGCGGGATGCCGAATCGTTTCCCCGTGGGTTGATTTCTACCCACTTTTCTTTTCTTCAATCTGCCCCAGAATTCAGGGCCCCAAATTCTTCATTCATGACTCCCAACAATATCCCCGGACTCATATTACTATTTACAAAAATCGCGCAGATCGCCTGTATACTTCCTACAGAGTCCGGCCTTGAGCTCTGACGCCCATACAATTTGCCTCCGCCGACGCGCCCTGGAAAGGATTTGCCCTTCCCTCAACCCGCAATTGGAGAATCGGCTCCACCGAAAGCATGGCAAACTTATGACCGATGGCCGACCCCGTCCAAACCTGTGGTCAATCGCTGGTCAACGAATTGCGCGACCGGCAACACTCCGATGGGATCCGCTTTGGGTTGGAGAATGTCCGCTTTGGGAACAACTAGCCCGACAGTCACCGCATCCTGCCCTCCTACTTCAAAATCATCCCATACGCATGCAACCTCACATCTACACAATCCCAATCGATTGGGAGAATGTCATCTCATAAAATTATATGGGATGCGGTGCCCCGCGAAGCAAGGGGGGTTCGAGATGCTGCTATTTCCAGTCGTGCCCGGACCGCATGGTTCCCCATCGCCGATCTGGGCCCAGCAACACTGAGATGACGCGGAGCGACCGAGTACATACACACTACTTCGTACTAATAAATTCTACATAATGTTTGCCGACACTTCTCTGGTACAGTAAAGTCCACCCCGGACACTCGGCCAAGACACGCGATCATCGTCATCATCAAGCAGAGAAAAAAAAATCGACTTTGACGTCAGGGGGCGCCCTGACACCTATCAGAGGAGGCCCACGGATCGAAGCCTGGACCAGGTACTAAGAGCGCCAGCAGGTACTAAACCAAGCCGCCACGGGCGGTTACGGACGTGGCGTCGTGGGGATCGCCAACAGGGCCAAGGCTTGCAAGTCTTGTTCTGACTGCCTGTTCACCTGGAAGGAAGGTCGGGGTCCGCTTACCCCCTTGGATACACTGGATATTGTATCAGATCCACCTGTCTCATCACTACGAACTGCCTCTTCCAGAACATCCGATAGAAGACTGCTGTCAACGTTAACAAAAGAGAATGGAAATGACCGATCGCCCCCTTGCTGAGGCAAATCCCCCTTCCATTCGGACCTTTGGTTCATGCGGGTTGCCTTCAAGTTTCCAGGGATATCTTGCCCTTGGACTTGACCATTTTGGACCCCAAATAAATAAATCCGGAATTTCTTCAGCCCCATGACCGCGACAACCTGATCGAGAAAGAAAAGAAAAAAGACAAATAGAGAAACAAGGCTGTCCGAAAAAAAGTTTTGCACTCATTAAAGTTTGGACCACCGTTTTGATTCGCCGAAGGTGGAGCGGATCCGGAAACGACCAAAGGTAGGGCAGGCTAACCCAGGTCGCGGTGCGGACCCTTAAGTGTGTGTTCCCCCTTGACTGCCGGCGCTGGAATGGGCAAGTCGAGATGCGACCTTACATTCCTGCACATGGGCATCTCGTATGGGAGATCGACAAGATCGTACATCTCCGCGACGCCACGCGAGCCTTTCGCGGTGATCAGTGCCGATGGCCGCAGGGCAATGAAGCCAAAGCATGGTACGGTGTAGTTTGCAGTCAAATGCGTCTTCCCCCGGATTGTTCTGGACCCTGGGGTCGTCCAACCCGGACATGCCGGATCCAGGCTTTTCGACTTCTTTTGCGCTGTACGATGGCCGAACTGCCGGGGATGGATGGGAACATTGTAGAGTACATACACATTAGTCAGTACAACGTACACACACGGACTTGGAGAGGGGCGATTGATTGTCCTTGGTCCGACCAAATCTGGTCTGGGGATCTCCATGGGCCTGTGTCATCCCCGCAGGGTGCGAAGGATCGTGACTGTTGTACTTGTACAGAATGGGGCGACTAAATAGTGTTTAATCGGGCTGATGTGAGATGACGGAATATTATACTTTGTGCATAGCAGTAAATATTATTCTGCTTCTTATTCATACACAGTGGCGAAAATGGTCGTTGTGCATATGTCATGTTGATGCCTGTGTGCCTTAGAGATCCTTTGGCCTTACATATCAGGCGCAAACTTTAGTTAACTACAATTCATTAGTTGACCTTTCACTACCCTCTACATCTCTCAATGTGAAATTTTATCTAGTTTTTGATTTCATATTTTCATGAAGCCGAATATTTGGATAGGTCCGCAGCCAGATAGGTCCAATACGCACTTTACCTAGTGGCTCGCATTTAACACTGGCAACGTTCTTTATCAAACTGTGATTGCTTACCCCCAAACACTTCCATTATAATTTCGCTTTATCTTGCATTATGTTGAATATGAAGAGCTCGAATTAGGCATTCAGATACAATGTGGGCAGCCCTCGGCCAGCCTAGTACGTAGAACCTCGCCAAGGCCACCGTAGATACCAGAAGAAAGTATCAATCCTAGGATGTGACTTCAAACGGAGGAGAAGAGCAAGAGTAGTCAGGATCGCCAAAGAGGGGCCTTGTCTTTCAATATTGAAGATTGAAAGGAGGGAGGAGTCCAGAGGGAGGTGAGATGAGGAAATAGATGAAGCAGAAGTGGAGGTCAGAATGATAACTGATTGATTGCCGAAACAAAGACAACTCCACTTTGATAAACTTAAACGGAGGTGCCGAAGATGACCGAAGATGATTTGCATTCGGAGCACTACATATAGATTACGGAGATTCATAATTGTGAGCCACATACTATATTAGGTTAGTATTTAAATGCCAGGATTGGATGTGGAGACATCCCTTAGATTTAGTAGAAGATGTCAGTTACGCAGGGACTCTCTAGTATTGACCGCATTGTTATTATATTTTTCAACCCCTCTTTTTTAAAATTTCTATTTCCAAATATAAATCCCGAAAATTGGGGTTCCGCCGGATGTATTTGATATCTGTGATTAGGATCTAAAGGCACAATTGCAAGAATCAAGCTCACATCTAATTGATGAGAGCCTGAATCGTAAGTGGAGGCTCTGGGAGATACGAATTAACATTGACTGAACGAGAAGATGCCTCCCACAAATTCAGGGTAGATAGATCATTTGAAAGCTTACCCTTCTTAAGTGTAAAGGGTTTGGGAGGTCATGTCAGCTGGTCTCCAGTCACACTTGCCAGGGTCCTTTGGGGGCTGAAATTCCCGTGAGCTTGATGCCTTCATCAGTAGTGATTAACATTGATATAATTTAAGCCAAGACAGGCTGATTTCGTGAAGATCGTCGCGACCCCAACCACCCTGCCCCTGTATTGATTGTCGGAAAATGCCTCATGTAGATAGTGAAGCCAACATACTATGCGGCGTCGCCGGGCGCTGTTTTGGAATTTCTCGCTATTACAAAGTCTATATCTGCCAAGAATAGCATGCCGTCCCTTGGCGTGGTCATCGCTCTATAAACAGTTAGACTGATAATTGATATAAAAGCTATAAGTGCTCGGCTTCAAGCAGCTCATGATGACAACCTGTTGCAAGTACTATCCACAATAACACCGGACTCAAGAAATACAATTGCACGTTCCGAAACCTCCTCCAATATACCAACATTTTCTCTGTGTTATTCGGCACCTACTATCACACAAAAATGAATCGCATATTTCAAGTTTCCGCTGCCCTACTCGCTGCTCTCCCATCCGTGATGGCGGGTACTTGCTATGCCATCGGTTATGTCAATATGAACACAGCAGGTGGCGGTATAGGTGGCGGTGCTGTCTCAACCGTCATGGGAATTCAACTCTTTGACCCGGACAACCGACAAATCGCATGGTGGCAGCCGCGTCTCAACTCCGACGACCCCAGCGTCTGTGGAGATTTCGTCGCTGTTGAAACGGGCAACCTAACCCAAGTTTTTGAATGGGGCGCCACTTGTGCGCCTGGTTTCACGTATGGCTCGCCTCATGATCTCATCCCGCCTACTGTTTTATTCTCCTCCTTCGTGAACGTTCACTAACACTTTGATTCCATTTAGTGAGTGCCACGGTGCCTATGGGGACCAAACTCATATCGACGGCGAGTCTCCTCAGGGGTCCACTGACTATTATGGTCTTGGAGTCTCGGCTGATTCGGAGTGCCGAGTCAACTTTGAATGCTAGGTATCTTGGTTCAAGATGTTATAATTGGGCGTAGTGGAATTTGTGGTTGGAAATGTCATGGATATTAGCTGCACTGGTGTCTTGACTTTGGTCTACCACCGCACCGCAGTCTGAAGGCAAATCAAACCAACTGGCTATTAAATAGGTCAACCTTTCGCGATGAAGATTTTCAAAATGAAGTAATAAATTATCATAAGTGAGCTGATACTTGCATTCCAAAGTGATATATTTGAAAAGAAAAGGAGCAAGTAGGCGAAATTAGAAACACATATCGACTTTCCCACTTTCCCTTCAAGTTGCTTACTATAACCTATATAGAATCCTATTCGTCTCTTCGACGGAATATACAATCATATCAGCAATCTGAGTAGAGCACAGCAAACAATCGCAATCAGGAACAAGACTATTCATGCGATTCCAAGACTCAACGCCCCCATTTATACGCAGCAAGGGAACATACCCATCTGAACTAGAGACAGCCGGACGATCAAAGAGCTCTACGTATTGTTTCTCTATGTCTCGGAGACGGTGATATGGACGGTCCTCGTTCCTGTCGATAGTCAGTCTATCAATATGGGCGCCTATATTAGCAAGGATACACGCGACTTCATTCCCGGTACGTTCTGGCCACTCTCCTAGGGCGTGAGTTATCATATTAGCGAGAATTCGTTTTACCACCTTGGTGATGCGGAGGATCCTCACCCTGAAGCAGTAGGGCATTTCGGAACAAGCTTCTTCGGATTCTTCTTGGCCAATATTTTTGAACCGACGCAGTAATTCACAAATATCTTCTAAGAATTCCGGGACTTGACCCCAGGTCCCGGGGTTCTCGTGAAGAGATCTGGCTTGGGAAATCAGTCGCTCGGCTAGGTGCTCTCGTATTACAGCAACATGGCCTGCCTTTGACTTTTTAGTTCGAATTTTGCGGTCCACGCCGGCGCGTTTTTCCATCTTGAAGGTGTATATATGGAGATGTATACTAGTAGTAGTTCTTTGTAAATATTAAGAATCGAAAATGTCGTGTTATGATCAAATAAAATAGAGTGATGCTCTCGAGTAGTGAATGGCAGTAAAGTATAGCTAGACTTCTTGATCACCCTACTGCAAATTATGCCTCTGGCTGCTGATAAGGTACTGCCATTTTATAACCCAATGGCTAGTTGGTTGATATAAAAATTGGTCTTAGTCTCGAAAGCCTCTTTGAGATATTCTTTCGGATATCGGACTTTGTTTTAAACAGCAGCCTTGATTTCTTTGAACGTAATATATAAGGGCTTTGTGCACCCTATGTTAATTAATAAACCAAGACATTGACATGTGGCAAAATCAACAATGATTCTTTGTTTAATCTATCCTACAAAACGTCACACTGGAGCATCCACCTCTTCAACTGAACGAGGTCGGGCGTGCCGTCTTAACTTCGCTGTCGCTGTCGCTTTCTCCTTCCCAAGGTTCCCACCGAGCCGGCGGAAAATTGGACACAACTACGCTTGCACGCCTAGTCCGAGAGGCCGTTTGAGAAGGCACGGTACCCCCATGGTCAAACGTCTGTTGCTACTTAAGCGCAGACGCCGCTGTGAGAGACCTCGTCGGAATTCGTCAATCATGGCGCCAAAAACATCACAAGCTTCGATAATATGATTCTATTAAGGAAAAATATTCAGTTCGCGTATATAGAGAGAGGGTATTGAAACAGAAGGAGAGAGAATACACACCAGCTGTTCATGCAAAAGCTCCACTCGCTGGCGCCCTTCGGCATCCTGGACTTGTTCCTCCTGAGGAGGGAGAGGAGAAGATTCGGGAGCGGTGATGAGGGGGGACTGCATAATAGACCGCTCATAGGATTAGGGCGGAAATACGAACGTGGTTCGGCGTAGGGAGGGTTGGCATATGGAGTGGATAGGGTAAATAGTAGAGCTAGGGCTTACAAGAGTTTCAGCGAGGAAGGTGCGAGTGAATTCGCAACAAAATGTCCGTATTTGGTGATGGATGTAGTCTTGGTCGTGCCTTCCTTTTCTATACTTTGATACCGCGCTCTGATTGGTTCACCGGTATCAAGCATATCAGCCAAGCGATGATTATCGAAGCATCATGTGTAAGAGAATACTGTTGTGACTGTCAGGATAATAATATATAGTACTTGATTGCGGTAATGATCACTAAATTCCGATCCAATTGTGGACAGGATCGGTAGTGATTAAATCGAATGCAGAGCATCTCAAGGCGACGAGACTCCGAAGAGTGAAGGGCGAGGAGCGAGGGCTACTATATAATTACGGTACCAGTGTATTATAATGGCCTATCCGGCTCAGGCTGTGAGGATCAGAGAATGGCGGTACAATAATATTTGACTTGGCATTGTTCGCATTAGTTGGTCATTAGGTTTTAGCTAGTATTCTATGCTGCAAGATTCGATCTTGCACTCGTGTCTTGATCTCTCCCACTGCCTTCGGGGTGTGTGTCGATGCCCGCCTAGTGGCGAAGTCTGGGATGGCATGGTGCATCTAATCGGTTGGGTCCGACTTCGAATCCCCGAATGCGAAGTCGAGGCCCTCGCTTCCAGCAATGCCAGAAAGCAGTCATCGATTCGGGCTTTGTTCTCCACCACTGGACCTGCGATAGCGTCCATATCGAGCAAAAGGTCACGGAACTTGTGAGTGAAGTTTGTAGGAATTCATGTCGACTTTGTACGCCGTGTACGTTATGAAAAAATTCTATTGAGTTCGTGGTCTGCTTGCGGCCATCGCCCTTTAGGTGCTGGCGTAGCTGTTGGAGATCTTGTCGGGAATCTCCAATGATGACGCGTAAAGCGTCACGGGCGTTGCTTTGGACGTTCTATTGTGGAAAGTTTTTAGTTCGCGTATATAGAGGGCATTCAAAGAGAAGGAGATAGGATACACACTAGCTGTTCCAAGGTTCTCGTAGGATTCGTCAACAGTAGTTTTGTGCATCTCTTTCAGTAATGGATTGAGGGTATGCGGGGGATCACCCAGGGGAGAAGTGGGAAGAAGAGTGGGGGGAGGGAGGAAGAGGAGGAGGAAGTACAAGCCCTGGATAGGAAGAGTTTATAAAGAAACGAAAGGAAATAATGAAAAAAGGTCACAAATGTAGGGGCGTGGGATAAGTGCGATGCGGTAGTTAAGGTGGGTCGTGCCTTCCAAGGTTCCATTTTATATATGTAACTACCTCAGGAACTGTGTGAGCAAGATCAACACTGGCATGTACTAGTAGTAACATGAGAGAAGGACATCAGGAAAAAAAAACGAAGTAGTACTAGTAGAAGTAGAAACCACAGCATTTAAATACCGATGACCGCAAACTTAACGCCTAGGTGCCAAGGCATGCCAGCAAATAATAACTAGTTATGCACGGATATAATCCGTTACGCCACAGGATCCATCCTTCACAAAAGACTACTAATCTGGGCAAGCATTATTCTTTTCGAAAATGAGAATACATATCAATACCTAGGTAATCATATTCAACTTTGAACCATCATGATGGTAGTATGTAGTAGTAACTGTACAAAATAACGACAGATATATCATCTATGGTCGCTAAACGCAAACGCAAACCCAAATCCGTTGGCATACCTCACAGGCAACCCGGGGATGAAACGAATCCCCAAAAAAGAAATAAAGAAATATTGGTCCGGAAAGGGACAAAGAGATCAACCCGAAATCTCATGCACATCACATCAAAGCTTACTACTTTACAGCTTGGCCTTCTCGGCCTGGGCGGCCAGGTCGGGCATGAGGAGGTCGCGCATTTCGGTGGCGGCCTCGTTCAGGAAGTAGCTCATGCGGTGGGCGCCGAGACGCTTGCAGACGATGTTGAAGTTGAGGCTGTGTTGAAGAACGTTAGTATTGAGATTCATCTTCGTGTTCATTCGCACAAAAAGCGAAGGGAGGACTTACCTGTTCTCGTTGATCATGTACGCAATTCCGAATCCATCATCAATAACCTGGCTCCATCCGTATCCATTGAAGTACTCGGAGCTGAGCTGGGAGCTGGAGATGTACCAAGAGCCGGAGTAAGCGAAGGCAGGGTCCTCGTACAGCGCGGGCAACTTCTCGCCGGGCTGGAGGAGCTTCTTCAGGCCGAAGAGGTGGCGGTCGACACCGCGGCCGTCACTGGCGTCCATGGTGTACTTGGTGTGCTGGGCCAAAGCGGCACGGAACAGCTTAACAACTTCCTCACGGGGAGTGTTGGTGTCGTGGTGGGCCTTGCAGAAGGCGGTGCTCTCGTCGGAGACGGTACGAGTAGTCTCGGTACGGCCTTCTTGGAACTTACGGGTCGAGGCAGACTCGTAGGTGGGGCGGTTCTTGCCGTACATCTTGAAGTAGGCCAGTTGGATGAGCATCTGGACGTAGGCGTCGGGGCTGCACTTGAACTTCTTGATCAAGCCCTTTCCGTAGCCCTGGTAGGCTTGGACGACAAGCTCGTGCGAGGCAATTTGCTTGCGGTGGTATTGGGCTGCGATGTCAATGGCTTCGTTGGACTCGTCATTGAGGTGGAATCTGATGGCCTTGGGATCGGGGAGCTCGGCGCGGATAGACTTGGCGGAGAGGTCGATCTTCTTGTTGAAGATCAGGTTGTTGACGTGGTCGTTCAAACGGTGGGTGGGAGTTCCGTCCATCATGGAGTGCTCACCCATGAAACCGGCGGTACCATTGTCGTTGACGATGAACTGCAGGGGCTTGTCGAACCAGCGGTTGGCACCATCTCCGTGCCAGTACTGGTGAGCGCGCTCCTCGAGAGTGACAGGCTTGGCATCATCCAGGCAGATGACGAAGCCACTGGACTCGATGTCCTTGAGAGCCTGCTCGTTGGCAGGGTCGGCGGCAACAAGCTTCTTGCGGGCAGCGGTCCAGTGGTCACGGTCCGCCACAGTCAGCACACCGACCGGCGGGGCGGGCTGGGCAACATCAATGATGCGCTGAAACTGCTGCTCCAGCTCAGAGACGTTCAGGGCCTGGCCGTTAACGATCAGAGGCACCTTGAAGAACTGGTTCTTGCGAGCAACGATGATGTGCTGGTTCTCGGCGGCGGAGTACTTGCGGGGGAAGTCGGCGGGGTCGGCGGGGATACGGCAGCAGTTGAACATGTACTCATACGAGCTCATAGCCATGGGCTGGCCACGCATGTACTCGGGTTCGAGGGAGCCAGCGTCAACCTCCGCCTTGAATTCCAAGGCAGCGGTGGCAATGGCAGCGGCACGCTTGGCGGGGCTGCGACGCTCCCGATCATCCTTGTAGGAGTAGAAGTAGGAAACGTAAGGGATAACAGGGTCCCGGTAGCCCAGGTAGGCGGCCTCGTTCCACCATTCGGCAATCCAGTTGTTGACCTTGGGGTCGGCAGCGCGCTCAAGAAGACGCTTCTGCAGAGGCTCACCCTCACCGCCGGGGCGGATGAAAGCTTCGACGGCACTCTTTGTGCGCTCAAACTCAGAAGAGGAGACAAGTGGGTGGACCGACTTCAGGTAGCGGCGGCCTGTCTCTTCGAGCGAGGGGACCGGGAGGTGGGGCAGAGAGTCCTCGAATCGGAGCATCTTGCCCTTGGAGAGATCCTCCTTGTATCCTGGGAGAAAGCGAGTCAGTCATTATTCCGATCGCCCGAGTTATAGATCTGATCATCTCCTTGCGGGAGGTCTATACGGATTGCGGAGTTGCCCCGCGGAGACATGTGATATCACTCACCCTCAGGAACGGAGGAAGCCTGGCGTCGAGGAGCCATAGCGGGAGTCTATGCAAATGTCAGTTTCCAATTGCTTACAGGAGACAATTTGCAGCACAGGATCGTGAAGACGCATGCTATGCGCTTTGCAAATGTCGGAGGTGGCCGACTTACTGAGCGGGCGAGTAGTGATGTCGGAGGGAGCCGGGGCCTTGACAGGGTGGAGAGACGGCTTCGCGCAGCAGCAGCGAACATCCCTCTCAGCAGTGAAGATAAAGGAGGTTGAGGTATAAGAAGGGAGGAGAAGGAAAGGAAAGGGGAGAAGAAGTGTTGAAGGGAAAGTTAAGCAAATAAGAGAGTGAAGAGACAAGGAGCTACGAATGCCTCGGCTGTCTCAAGGCCGAAGAGCGGCGGTCAAGGGCGGTCAGGTCTGGTCACGTACGGTCACAACTAAACCGAGTCGGTCCCGTCCGGCCTATACTTTAACTCGGCCCGGCGGCATTACTTCCCGTGGAAAACGGTTACAAACGGTAAATACCATTACCTACCAGTGGCACACAGGCGGCCGTATCGGTCGTTTGGGCCTCGGTTGAAATGGGAAACACTGGGGAATTTATACAGTGCACACATGAGGGTGGTCGATCACCGAAGATCTACCGAGGAAATTGGCAGAAGTGGGATGGATATTTTTGAACTGACAGATACAGATACAAAATTGAAAATACGAAACCCCTAAAAAATGAAACAACAAGTTATCGTACGAGACGGATAGACTTTGGCGATCGCGGCGACTGGCAATGCGGGGAGAGCTTCTAGCGTCGGTCACCTCCGCTGGCCACCAAGTATGGGGTAGAACTAGGAGTAGTAACTATACTCCGGACTACATACTACAACTTTACTCGTACGATCCCCTCATGTCAAATACATATAACTCTCCACGGAGATAAATTAGTGCTACTAAATACTCGAATAATAATGATCATATGAGGGAAGGGGGTTTGCCCACATCCCTTCATCCGTTCCCCCGTTCCCGTTGACCCGGATGCCCAAAGCTCCAATCCAACGCGCAAAAACGCTATTCGCAGGTATCAACGCCCAGGTAAGTTTATGTCACATACCCGGGCAGTCAGGGATAGACAAAAAGAGAAGAGAGAGTAAAAAAAAAAAAAAAAAAAAAACCAAAAGAAGAAAGAAAAGATAAACGCCATAAGCACTCGGGCTTAAATAATACCCACGTACAGAATAGAAAAGAACTCAAAGCAAAGAAGAGAAGCCAGGGAAAGGAACAAAATAAGAGAAAGAATATACATCAGCTCAATGGCAACGTTCCCCTTCCCTCTTACGATACTGGCTGCACAGGCGTTGGCTGCTCCTGGCTATCAATAGTCCGGGGAACCTGCACCCCACTTCGGCGAAGCTCATCCATCTTCGCCATAGCGGGTCCTGTACAGATACGGCCCGTCTGCATCAAATTGCGCAGACGTTTCCGTCGGGCCTCGCCGCTCCGCTCCTCGCCCCGAGCAACGCCTTCATCAACCCACTCAACCCGCTGAACCTTGAAACTCATACCATCATGGCGGCCCACCCACTTGCGGGATTTGACGCCAAACATGATAGCTGCGTCGTAGTTCTCCAACCGCGGGAGAACCAAGAGGGTGATATGCAGGTCTTGGTTCGGAGGGGGGATGGGTGGCAGACGGGGTCCGTCGTCGGCTGGTGCATCATCGCCGTTTTCTTTCGAGACGCCGTTGGTTTTGTTGGTATTGGTGGTTTCTTCCTTGGGTGGGGCATGTTGGTATATATCTTTGATTTCCAGGTCAAGCATTGACTCATCCACATCCTCGCCCCAGGCTCCACGGATGAATCCTGAGTGGATGGCTGCCGCGACCGGATCGGAATCATCCGTGTAAACGCCAGTTCCCCACAAAGCGCGTCGCGCACAGATTTCTTCCCGGTGGCTTGTGTCGATCCGGAAGCGCGGTACCCGAACTGTAAAGGTGCAGTTCTCCCGTTGCTCGAAGCGCGGGAGAGGTTGGGGGGTGCTGGTGTACCCGAATTTGGAGCTTTCTGCCGAGGCCTTCGCGCTGGGAACGCCAATGCGAGGGGTGTAAAGAGTTGAGCCTAAGTGGTGTCGCGGTAGGTGTGCCACACTTGACAGCAGCGGCTCGAGGTTGACTGTGGTACGAGGTTCCCGTAGAGGAGGCACGGGGGCTGGTTGAGGAGGATGGTGATGGTGGTGATGGTGATGATGAGGGTGGTGATGGTGGTGATGCCCCGAGGCTTCGGCGGGAGTAGACGTGCGGTTGAAGTAGTTCGTAGACGAGAGGGGACGGTGTAGACCAGCCAAGGCGGAAGCTTCCTCTTCGGGTTTGTGGCGGTGATGATGGTGGCTAGAAGGGTTAGCTTATGCTGCTTTCATCTGAAAATATTGCAGAGAGGGATTAGAGATACGTACTGGTGATGATGGTGCGGGTGACGGGCTCGACGACTTCCGCGAGCAGATGATGCTGCTCCGCCGTTCAAGTCCATTTGGACATCTTCATCTCGCGATTTGCGTCCCCGCCTAGTGCCAGATGCAGACAGTGGTCGGGTAGCTTTGGAATCATCGGTCTCGCCATTAGCCGAGCGGCCAGTGAAGCTGTCCCGTTTGAAGGGACTTGATACGAGCGGCGTTGATGGTCCACTACCTGACACACCAGAGACACCAGCCGTCACGCCTCCGACGCCGCTACCGATTCCGGAGAACACTCTACCGAGTTCATTCTTGATGCTAGGTTCGCCGCTAGCACCGATGAACGGAGCTTGCGCACCTTGTACGGCCTGGGGGAGCGGGGACGCCCGGCCGCCGCGTTTTCCGTCCGCGCCTATAGCCAAAAGATTGCGATGGGCCAGGAGCTCATCACTGCCCTTGCGCCTCCCATCTTCGCTCGCCGAAGCAAGTCCCAGAGAGTTCAGACCTGCGGAAGAGGCTGTCGCCGGGGTCGACCCAAGCCGCTGCGATTGTGACGGCTGCTGCTTACTTAAGTACGGCGACTCACGAGGAGAAGGCGTAGGTTGTCCCGTTTGTAAAGACAAGGCAGGCTGACGAGCTCCGCCAGGTTGGGACCCAAGGGACTTGGTATAGCTTTGTATGGCACCGAATCCAAACCCCGACCCGGACTCAAAAGCGGGCAGTCGCTTAGTCTCGGGAGAAGAGGGATGAGAGCGGCCATGTTCCCAGTTGGAAGCGCTGGTGTGACGATCTAAGGGCTCCCGCTCTCCGTAGATAGAGCCATACCGCCCCGGCCCTCCCAAAGATCCTTTTGTCTCTTGTGCAAGTCCAAGACGATCTCGTTCTCGGTCCCGAGGCGTGGTTTCTTCCGAACGGCGATCTCCATACAGACTGCCGAAGCGAGCCTGCTCCCTACTCTGATCTCGAGCGTGTAGATCGATGCCGCCGTAAGATAGTCTATCTCCCACACCTCCGCCAGGGCGCGAGATTGGACTATAGCCCGGGGGCCGTGTAGCTGTATCGGCGTTGGGTGGTTGGCTGTTGGAGCGGGCGATCGGGCCGCTGAAGCTCATTCGACGGGGTTCATTGTAAGGAGATTCGGCCGGGGAAACCTTGGGTGAGGGATGTGTTGAATGGGGCTTCTCTGGATATTGCGAGTGTGACGCTCGTGACAGCCCTCCATACTTTGACGAATCACCGAGCAAACTCGAACCGCCTCCGGAGCCCGATCGGTAAGGTCGGCCTAGCGGTGGTTTGGAGAAGGACTTTTCGGGGGTATGTGATCGGCGGAAGAGGGATTGATCGAGAGGCGATTGGCGTGCTGGCGCCGAGGGCGGCGACATGGCAGCAGAGGCGGAGGTTGGGGCATTACCAAAGACAGGTGATGGCCGTGAAAATAGAGAGCCGGAATCGCGAGCTGGGCGTTCTGGGTCGGAGCCGAGCATTGAGGAGATCGACATACTGCTACCAGGGCGATGACCGTAGCCGCTAGGTGGCTCGCGAGAGAATAGTGATGATGCGGGCGCGTTGGCGGATTGCGATCGCGAGGAATACGCGTGCGGAGGAGACGGGGGTGGCATCTGGCGAATCCCAAAGGACGGTGGTGCAGATTGCTCTTGCGCTGATAGAAGGAGAGGCAGTTAGTCATGTGGATCTTTTGATTTTTGATTCTCTTTCTTTGTTCACAGGCTGGAGCCGCAAAACACCAAGAACTCGAGACAAGTTGCGAATCGTGTTCCTATCTGACGTGATGCGGCGGATCACTGCATCGTGCAGTTGGCGCGTCCACCATCGAACTCACCGGAGTGCACAGGGCTACCACTACTGCCGTGAGAAGCACTGCGCGCAGGGTCTGGGGGTTGGTGATTCATTGCGACTACCACCATTCGATCAAGGGGGCAGTCGGGATGAATTCACGTGGATCCCGACGCAAGCGCAGAGGGCAGAAGCAGAAGCAGAGACCCCGTGACTCCGGGAGCTCGGCAGGGCCGCTAGGCCCGAAAGGGGAGACCTGGCGCTAGTCCATATGGAGACTAGCGCTCCCGAGCGGCGGATCTGCGCCACTGGGGAAGGCACGCAGGGGGGAGTGGCTGGGTAGGTGCGATGGAGCATATCATACACTCCATCCTCTGCACGCGACAGACACTTTCCCCTGTACCTACACTCCATATACAATGCAGAGCATACCAGATGACACTCTGACGCAGCCAAACCATATGAGGTATCGGAGAGCACAAGCTGAGTGATGGCCACTGTGGGGAGAGCAGCCGAGGCGAGAACCACGGGACAGGTCCGACCCCCCAACTGCGAATCCGGGGATCAAACACCGGTGAAACAAGAAGTCAACAGAAAACAGAAATCACCTACCTTCTCTTATATTGCCTGTCTGAGGCTGGGAATGATTCCGCCGATGCACGTGCCCCTGCTGTCTCGTTTCCAGACTGGCATGGCGTCGATGTGATTGCTGCGCCTGGTTCCGCGGTGGGGAAATGTGTGTGCCGCCTGTCTCCCGGCGAAGACGATTCGACCCGCGTGAACTGGTTCCGTATGGATGCGGATGCGACGAGCTCGGGGGTGGGTATTCGTATCGGCTACCTAGCCGAATCTTATCGTCTGGTCGATTGCGAGATTCGTTGGCGCCGACCGTAGAGGCGGTTGTGGACGCAGTTGCAGTTGCAGTTGCAGCCGCGGCAGCGGCCGTGGAAGAGGAGGAAGCGTGGGATCGGGGCCGATCACGATCATCGCGCGACTCTTGGGAGTTGCTCAGGGGGGAAGGCCGAGGCGGGTAGCTCTGATGGAGACGGCGGAAGAAGTCCATGCTGAGCGGCGCCGAGCGATGGGCGCTTCGCAGTGGGTGAGATAGGGGGTCGGGAGGTTGTTGATGGTATTGCTGAAGGGAGAGATGGGGCGCGACAAGCTGAACGGCAGTGGGTGAAGGGAAAAAAGCCCCCAACAAGACAAAGTGACGGAGGATCAGCGGTTGATCCCGCGGGCCAAACCCCGTCGGAGTTGGTGCGGGCTGGGCAGTGCGGAGAAGATGCCAGAAGAGCCACAAGCGAACCGATGCGATGTGATGTGTCTACCCTTTTGCCCAGGGGTGCTTGGTGGTCTCTAGATTTTGGATGTCACAGTTGCCAGGAAAGGAGGAGATAGGGAGATGAAAGAAACAGAGAGATAAAGCCGGAGAAAAAACGGTGAGTCTGTTTAGCGCGATGGGGCGGGCCAAGACTGTATCTTGCATGTGGAGATCGGATCACAGCGTGAATCACTTACGCAAACGCTGTGGCCCTGGTCTATTTACCAGTTGGATATGTACATTATGTATGTGCACTGTTGCTTTTGCTTTTCTTCTCTCTTTCGTTTCTTTTTTCTCTGTCTCTCTTTTCTCTTTCCCTACCCAAGTTACCCAAATTACCCCTAGCCCAGGTGGTGACACCATGATTTTCATTGACATGCGGTACTTCTACCTGACGCATGTCAGGCAGCACAGCAGATTGACTCTCTCTTCTCTCCATGTTCTGCTTCCTCCATAGCCGTTGATGCACCCTGACGAAAATCCTTTTTCTCACCACGGACCACCTGGAGATCTGCCCACCCCCTCGTGACGTGGCACCCGCATAGGTTGCACAGAAGCGACCCTAACGAGAATTACATGAACATCCAGGATGGAATAGATGAGACCAGACCAGGGTGTGGCCTCAAATTATGTTGGAAGAAATTTACAGCCTGTTTACAACAGAAGTGATATTATGATCATTGGCATTGGCATGGTGGGTATCATGAGCTGAAGATAGACAAGAGGAATACAAAAAAATACAACACTTCGGCGCCTTTCTTAAACGGCACAGATTGGGATGAGATGGTCAAGCGACCTATCATTCCACGAAGATGTGTCTTCGCTGGAGGCCCAGAAGATATCGGTGTAAGGATGGTCGGCACAATCCGACCGGGGAAGAGATTCACTAGCCACGACAACTGTAAATGGACGCTGCACCACGCGTGCACCGTTCCAGTGAGTCAAAAGACCACGCTGACGGAGCAGATCTAGATGGGAGACCAGATACGGATACAGCTCGTGGAGCGATGATTGAGGGTCCAGAACGAGCCAGAAAGAGTGGGAAGTCTCCTCTTCCTCTGCCTTGACCTCATTGGGCGATTCGGGTTCGGGTTCAGTGTTCATGGGCATCTGAATGTCGGTGGGGATTGAAAGCTCTCGAGGGCCTAGCTTGGTAACGAGCGAATCGAGGCGGTTCTGCATGTCATTGATAGCCTTTGGGCCGGCGTCGGATGGGCCCATCTGCAGCTCGTTGCCGTGCAGCCAAATGTCGGTGCGGAAACCTTCGCATCCGGCGACAGCAGATTGCGCAAGGGCGGTGGCACGGGGATCAGGATTGGGGAATGTGCAGGTAAAGTGCCAGTCGCGTGTGCTGTGGTGGGTGAGGGATGTTGGATGGGTTGTGCCCTTGCCTCCAACCGAGGGGAGTGCTTGTAAACACTTAAATGCCGCACTGGAAAGTCGGTATATGAGTATAAGAAGGTCGGGATGACGGGAAGAGTATCGGTCTGATATCGATTTAAAATTGGCAACTCACAAACAAGCGAGGAGAATGCATCCCACTCGAAAAAGGCCGTCCTTCCAGCGGCGCTCGACTGAGGCGTACCATTCGGCGATGAAGGTGCCTAGACCCGGGATACAAACGGTAGGATGCGAGCGGAGTGGGTGATCATCGAGGAGCCAGGGGTCGTATTCGTAACGCATGGAATCGGGAATGATATCCTGCTCTGTCTTGGGTAGAGTCATCTCGGAGTCGGGGGCACCCATGGCGAGGAATCCGTCGGGCGAACAGAGGGCAAGCAGCGAGCTGCCCGAGTGCGAGGGTGAGGGGCCATGATATACGGCAACTTGAACTCAACCGGGACAGATTTGGGAAGCCAAAGCCAAAGGCCAGAAAAAGAGGTGCAGAGCGGGTCCAATCGCGCCATCTTATTAGAAGCACGCCATGTCGATCATGCATGATATACGAGGGAAATGATAATCGGGAGGAGGAGGAGTAATTGACGTCCATCACAGAGTCAAGTGTGTCCATGGCCATGTCCACAATCTAGACTATCATATTGAGGAATTCTTTCTATATCCAACTTACTTTTCATCTCATAATCTAGAATACCAATAGTATAATTGAGTACTCGTACTCGTAAGGTTGTATATAAGATGGTGGAGTCTAAGTGGATCACGTGGATCACACAATCGGTGGGCTGACTGACGTTTGTTGCCAAGACCTGCCAAGACCTGCCTCCACGGCTTCTCCTCTTTCCTTCAATCATTGAATTGTCATTGCTCTGCCATTGCTCTGTTACTCCTTTGCCGTTGCTTTACAAAGTCTGATCCAAACACACGCTACGATCATCAGTCTCACCTGGCTCGGAATTATTGGCTTCCGACCTTTCAATGTGGGCCCCGCGCAGGGATGTGCATGCATCGGCCGTCTCACCAACCTGGGGTAAGCTCGCTATATATCACCATGACTTAATTTAATGACGCGATGGCCACTCTATTTTCCCTGGCCAAGGCGTGATGCGTCAGTATTTAATAATGATCGTCAATCATAAAACAAAAAGAAACAGGAAGCCATAGCTTTCGCGGATATCTACTAGTATTGACAATAGGGCTGAAACCCGTCAACTAATACTGCGACCTTGGCCTACTGGAGCAGCCCGTACTCCTCATGATCGGCTTCAATGTCTTGGCTTCTGGGGTCCTTCACCACTCGCACTATCTAACCTTGGCATAATCTTGAAAACCGTCTTAAATAGCCGGTGTCCTCCCACCCAATTGACCCGCCTAACGTGAGACCTTCAATTTCAATATCGCAAACACCACTAACCTCAGGCCAACCATAAGTAGAACTCCAGCTAGAAGATCAACCCACGGTCGCTCGGTAGTTAAATTGTACAATTCCAGAATTTCCTTCCCGCGCTGTTTAGGACATGAACCGTCCGCCTTTCGCTGTTCATCGGTGCAGTTCAAGACAAGGCCACGCGGACAATAGTATGAAACATTCGATATGGCGTACTTCATCGGGGAAAGATTATACAACCACTGGAAAATACGCGGTGGCTCTAAACTCATCGTTCCTCCAAGGGCGGTAAAGATGCCAAGCAGCTATGATGTCAAATTGACCGTGAGTCCCAAATTAGGACAGATGATCACTGAAATCATACTCAGAGACTCGCCACTGTTCAGCACGCAAAGAGCGTTCAGAAAGCAAACGCCGAGCTCTGTCGCTGTGGGCCCTAGTTGTGCTGCATACGCGACAAGAAGGGTGAAAATGATTGCAGAGATGATTTCCATCGGCAGTTCGAGGGCAGTGTACTGGGGGAGAAAGGCAGTGGGCCCATAGAGACATATTGAAAATTCGTGATAGAAGAGATCTCGTTCGATTGGGAATGTCGCGATATTCTGAAACATTCCTGTGAAATAAATGAGATTAGTCAATCGAATTACCATTTTAATTGGAAATTCAACACATTTCCATGCCGATAAATGCCAAAGGGGCATATTGCTGGATGAAACCCATTCGAGTCTGCACCGAGTAATGATCTTTCTTCAACGGCGCAGCAAATAAAGTCCAAATAATACCCACACCCGGACATTGAATTGAACGAGCGAGTAAAGACAATGGACTGCGGAGTATGTTCAACGAAGCACGAAGGGAAAGAATTGGCGTGGCAGAAATGAAAGAACACTGCATCTGGGGCATTGCTTCTGACACGTGATGCCCTTTGAGCTGGGGTCGTGGACTTGGCAAGTTCCAACTCGGCAGCAAAAAACAGTGTTTCGCGGACAGTTAGTGCTGGAAGTAGATTTTGGTCATCTTGGGGGACGTATGAAACAAGTGCATGGAGCGTTTGCATCTCGATTCGAGAGCCGCCGTATACGATATGCTCTGCTATATTCCAGCGGCAACGGAAATATGAAGACAACTTGCCGGCCAAGGCGGCCAAAAGGGAGGTCTTTCCGCTTCCTGATGCTCCCATGACCACATTTAAACCCCCGGGCCGAAAATTTGAAGGCACTGGGCCGACTATAGGAAATGTTGTTTCATTTCATCCTCTCACCGTCAAACTTCGCTTCCTCAATCGAAGAGAATATTCCTGCAATGAAAGTGTAGCACTCTGGTTTGACAGAGAAAAATGTCCGCTCGAATCTGGGATTATCAGCTCTTCTCCTGATGGTCGCTCCACCTGTCGCACATGCTGCTTGGCCCTTTTGTAATAAAGTACCAGGAAAGCGGAACCGTGTGTGATGAAAGCAATAAGGCAAAGGATAGCAATTTGCTTCCAGTTGCCGTTATTGAGAAGACCAGTGCTATCCATGATGGACCGACCGGTAATATTGCGCCCTTTTCATTTCATTTGCATGTCCATCGAAAGAAGACAAAGTACGGACCCGATGTCATCTGCTCTTTCGAGAATACATGGCTGGGGCGTGTGAATTTCAAGTGTGCTTTCTTATTCTTACGCACATCTCTAATGATCACGTACTCCTATCGAACTTCAGTTTAATTATTTTATCGGGATTTTAATATTCTGCTCTGGCATACCTGAACACCGATTATTCACGCCGATTGGGAGACCCGTTGCCGATTTCAATCGATACTTGATAATGTAAAATGCAGTCTGACGTTGGTCTCATAACCCGTTAGGGCAGCTAACAGGAGAGTATATGAACTTTGGTCTATGGCAGGGCCCAATATGACAATCTCATAAGATTTATTTCGATTTATTCGCTGATATGGTGCATGGAAGTCATCGTTCGACCGTTCTCAGAAGCTTTGCTCCGAGGTCCACACAAAATAAGAATTTTCCCCCGAATACGTGGCGGAGTCTTGGTCAATTAATTATGCAGTGTATAGATAGAAATGCGCGATAGAAACAGTCTCACGCTGGGAATACGCCACATGCTAAGAGTAAAAAGCGCCGAAGTATGAACATTAATGTGGCTTGAGCCTCTCGCTCTTGTGGCGGTTCGTCCCGGCAGCCTCCACGAATGCGATATAGTATCTCCCAGACCATCCGAAACAGGCTTAATCCGCCAGTATTGGCCTGCGACGTTACAATCCCACTGGCAGAAGCTGAAACAAAAGCGTATATCGATATCGATATAAAAACTAAAGCCGATCTTAGCTTCCTGCGCCATACGCAAACGTTTTGCACAATTTGGGGAAGTTAGCATGTCACGGTGGAATATATTTCCAGCGATGATGATTTGGAAGTTGACAAGGGAATTTGGTTTCGTCCTTGACAATCGAACAAGATAGATTCCTTAAGGAACAAAGGTCCGGAGTAATTTAACCACTCAGATCAAAGGAGAAAGCAAAAGTACGAATTTGGAATTGGGGAGGAATGCCACGCTGCTTAATCGGGAATAGATCAACAACGTAGCTTTGATATAGGCCTGTGGAATGTGAAAGGCTTCCAATCTGCAAGTCCTTGAAAGGAGCCGGATCGATATGCTTGCTCTTGTATAAAAGGCGAGATTCTAAGAAAAGCCTGGCAATATATTCGATTGTCGTTTTATTCTTGAGATCCTTCAGATCGATTACGGGTAATTCAGGCCATGAACTCAAGCACGAGCGATAACAAAAAATCAATATGAAAGCACCCACTCTTCAGAGCTTGGTGGCGCTTGGCAGCCTTGTGACCTTGGTTCAAGGCCGATACCGTGCCATCAACAAGGAGCAGGACAATATCAGTGGCCTCGCTGTAGAAGCAGGTGGAGGGCCTGATTGGAATCATGACTGGACGTCTACTTCTTGCTCGACTACGACCACAACTAGTCCGACTTCGACATCTTGTTCAACTTCATCGACTACCTCAAGTGCTCCGACTACATCGAGCACTTTGACGACTTCGAGTACTTCAAGTACTACTTCGAGTAGCACGACGACTACTACTACAACTGCAACAACCTCCACTACTTCGTCTACTACGTCCACCACCACGACTCCCTGCACTGATACCACGGTTAGCATCACTGTTTCAGGGTCGCCTCCGGGTATAACCACTGTGCCGGCTTCTACATCTTGCGGAACCGACACTGTGATCGTGACAACTTGCACCGATGAGACGATCATCATCACCACCACGGGGCCTGCAACAGGCGAGAACACCATCCCAGCATCTTCAACCTGCGGTACAGCGACAATTGTCACCACTGAAGTCCCGCCACCAACCTCATGCCCCGTTAAGCCTGACTGCCCGCCCTCGGGGTTGAACATCGACTATTATGCCAACCAGTTCGGCTATAATGGGTATACAAGCCCGACAGCTGGCCAAGGTGAAGAGGAGGTACTGCCACCTTCTTACTACATCACTGATGGACTATCTCCTTTGGAATCGTCAACCACCAATGTCACCTACATCCCACAAGATTATACCGACGTCATCCAAGGCCAGGGTTTCGAAGTCATCTACCCCGATCCCAACAACCCCGGCGTGCAGTACTTCGTCGGCTATACCCGTGAAGTGAACGGCGGCATTGTCGTCAACGCCAACAATTACACTCTCGTTTACCAAGGATTCTACCGCGCCCCTACTACGGGAGAGTATACATTCTGCGTTTCGGTCGACAATGCGGACTACTTCTACCTTGGCGACGGTCTCGCATTTGATTGTGGTAATGGAACTCCCGATCCTGATGCCCCGGCCTTGAATGTTGCTTCTGCTGGTGGTAACTACAACAACCCGGTCTCCTGTGGCACAGTCCGCTTGACTGCGGGCGATTTCTATCCCATTCGTGATGTTATGGGTAACGGTGATGCCGTCTCTGCATTCAATCTTACTATCCAGGCACCGGGTGAAGAGCCGCAAAACGATAACTCGGGACGTCTTTACCCTGTTGACTGTCGTTTGGATGAGTAGGTTGGCGTTGGCTTTATTCGCAATTGGAGGGATAAGATGGATTATTATACTTGTGTTGTCTTAAATTAGTTTAATGGGAGTTTTCTTTTTCGGATATTCTGCTAGCTGGATCGTGTAATGCTTTTCGAAATATGCGCAATAGCTCGAGCCATGGAAATTGGGTGGCAATAAATCAGAATTCACAATCCAATCGCGTGAGGCCTTACTTCTCCGTGCACTGTGTGTACAGCTCTGGGTTATGCTGCACCAAGATGAGCATACCCAAAAAGAGTTTTCTTTTACAATCGAGTAGATATTATTTCAGAGAGACTTATCGATTCTTCTACCTAACTATCGCTTGCCCTTTCGTACGTAGAAACTTAGTAATGTGTTTGCAGGGCCGCCCCGCCTCTCCCAGGGGCGCCCACCTGCCCCGCCGGACTCGACTGCTCATGGTGGGCGCCCCTAGGAGAGAAGGTAGAGCTGAAACAACTACCAATCATCCTTCCACAAGCATTCTGACCGAGTCCGAACTTTGAAGATCTTGAAAAGAAGAATGAAGTTTGACGGTAACCTTGCCTAGAGATGCTGGAAGAGCTGCCCAACTTCAGTAACCTGTTGATCGACTTATTGTAATGGCGAGCCATCCACGCCTAATGATGCTGGGATGGGGGTGTTCCTATGCCAGAATTGATCAATTCGAGGAAGGCAATTGATCCAGCCTTGGGGGGTTTGGAAGTACTGTTGGTAGTCAACAGCAAAAAAAAGCCTGAAACCGAGCGACTCATTATGACGACGAGTCGGTCTACCGAATGTGGTGAAGAATACGAAGTGGCCCGTCGTGGGTCACTACTGACATGGTTGTGCATAATTCTGTGAACGAATTGTTGCAATGGCGTGGTGGTCCACGTCAAATGGGGTGATTATAGCGGCCCTAAAAGGAGCTCAATTCTGGCTTGATTGTGCATGATTTTGGGAACGAATCATCGTAATGGCGAGGCGGTCCTCACCGAATGGGACATATGGAGAGATGGAAAATCTCACAACGGAAAGCTTTCGGTAAAGTGTTTGATCCAGCGCGGTTTGGTACAAAATTCCGAATCTCAGAGAGAACGGATGTGATCGGCTTTTGGATGGCGAGCCGGTCGACGCCAAATGAGGGTATGCAGAGACGGAGCATCTCTTTCCACGACAGAAATCTTGCGGTGAACTGACTGATCGAGCACGGGTTGAGTAAAATCCTAGTTCTCGAAGAGAACGGATGCTGATCGACTTTGGAATGGCGAGTCGATATGCGCCAGATTGGGCTGGGGGTTGAAAAAGAACAGGAAATAAGCCGTTCGTCTGGGAACAGGCAACTAAAAAAAAACAAGGAAAATAGGCCTTCCAGGTACGAACAGGCAGATAGGCGGTTGGATCGACTTTGGTATGGCGAGTCGATCGGCGCCAGATGGACGATTGAGCAGCTGACAGCTAAACAGACGTGACAAGGTCAGTTATTGGACAAGCAATGGACATGCAAGGGAGACTACCTTTAACCGAGCCTGCATGGGAAATCGGGTGCTTGATTCATTGTACAGCAAGTGACTGAAGTGCAACAAACTTTTGCCCATCCATCTTGGGCAACTGGTGACAAGCCTTTGAGCGCGAGTCGGCCCTCGCTGGGGGTTCAATGAATGATGACCCTTCAAGTCGGGCCAGCGAGGGCAAGAGAAGGGTGAAGAGAAAGAAGAAGGGGAGAAAGAGAAGGATGAATTTCCAGGGAAGGAAGGTGAGAAGTAGAGCAACAGCAGGCAGCAAGTCCCGTGATCAGAGTGCGCCATCGAGGAAGGGACAACAGTCACGGACTCACTGAATCACTGCATTTACTGCATTTACTGCATTCACTCCGTCGTGCCTTCCCTAGGTGACACTGAGTAGTCTGAGTGGTGTCTGCATCAATGGAAACTATCAATAGGCACACTCCGTATTGATTGAACTATAGAAACCCCCATTGGACTCTTTCCCTCGTCCTCAAGGCTATCATATTCCAGATGAAGAATGAGACTGAGTGCACTTGGCATAGACCGAAATCGAATTCCTTTTTTCGGAGATGTAAATTATGGTGCTGGGCTTTTATCTAAAATTCCACTCACATGGCAGAGACATAATCTGCAGTATCAATAAATTTGCTTATTGAAGCTTCTTATACTACCCCTTTCCGAAAATGACCGTAGTAGGCACTATCATTACCGGTTTAGTAAAGTACGAGATCTATTTATCCAACCGAGAAGGCATGAACTGGAAGGATTTCATAGTCAATTTATCACTCCTCAGAGTTTTGCTTCCGAGCGACCGGAGTTTGGCGTCTGTTCGAATATCTTGCTCTTCGAGTTATTCAACCGTGCCTGGCTTGTTTTAAACAGCCGAGGAAGTCCCGTCTCCTCAAAAGCCACCCCTTTCATGATCATCTTGGCTAGCCCTTCCGCGGCTAGGAAAATCTGCGGCATGCCATGTCCCGTAAACCCAGCTAGAATATACTGATTTTGCTCTCCCGGCACTGTTCCGACATGGGGTAATCCATCCGAAGAATATCCCATGACTGATCATTCATTCGTTAGCCGAGACTTGAATTTGTTTGGGGTATGAGGGAACCTACTCCCGGTCCATACTCGATCAGTATAGGCATTACTATCTTCCCATCCAGCAAAATTGCGTTGCATGTACCCATCCCAATAGCGAATAGCAGGCTCCAGCACATAACTGTCATCACTCACGTTATACCAGCTATTCAGATCGTGAATAAATGCCTTCCGAGCACCACCGACCACAATGGATCCATCTCCTCGGGGAATTAAATAGTCATACTCCCATCCACCCCAGCGAAGAGTGTAGGTGCTCTTCAACCGGGGTGCAAATGACCCTGGGGGAACTGCAATGCGACAGCATGTGCCTCTCACTGGAACAATCTTGCCCTGGTATTTAGGAACAAGAGTAGAGGTATATGCATTGGTTGCCATCACGACAGTTCTTGCCGCAACATAGCCGCGCTGAGTATTAACTACCCATGGGTGGCTCGATGAAGAGACATTTGTCTTGGTGATATCTGACACGGGGGTGTGTGTTTGCAGATTCACGCCTTGGGACACAACCTTCTCAAGCAGGTGCAAAACAAATTTATAGGCCCAGATATGCCCCGAGTCGTACGAGAAACACCCAAGCGCACCCTTCACACCAGAGAACTATACGGCTAGTCAGTATGTCACGATCATATCTATCGATCGATAAAGTACTCACTGCCTCTGCATTCTCAGCGTCGACATGCTGGCCCAACTTTGTCGCAGCGCATCCATTGGCCACGAGCTCCTGGAATCCTTTTTTCAACTTCTTATAGTGATTTGGGTCCAACTGCACGTCTATCGCCTTGGTCACGGTGTAGTCGCAATCGACTTTCTCTTTCTCAACAAACTCCTTAATCGCATAAACATGTTTCGCCTCGAAATCTGCAACTTCAGCTGCTGCGTCAAAACCATATTCCGTGGCGAGAGTTGAGACAAAATTGTAAATGTCAGGTTTGACATGTCCACCTTTACGAAGTTAGAAAAGCTCCATAATTACATGTACATGTACATGAGGCATGGATTGTATCTTACCGTTCCGAGCAGTAGCACCAGAGCAAGCCTGCCGGGCTTCCAGAATCGTAATAGATGGTGCCTTCGAGCCAGGCTTGACTTGGCGTAAAATATGATGGGCGATAGAAGCCCCGGCATATCCTGCCCCTACAATGACAATATCACATTTATCGGGGAGATTCTCAGTCGAGCGATGGTTATCCAAGACGTGGGGCTCCGTCCTCCAGAAGGGGAGCATCCCGTTTGGGACAGGAATATGTGTATCTGGCATCTTGAGCGTAAAATTCTGTGTTTGATTTGAATCGATGATGAAATTGATTTCCATTTAACAGTATACAAAGTACTATTAGTTGAAGGGAACCTTGGAAATGGAAATGGCGGGGGAGTTGACCCACCGGCCGCCTTCCCGCCGGGGCCGGGAGCTGGACCGGTGGGACGCTCGGCACTCGGCGCTCGGCAGGGGCGCTCGGGGCACGCACCCCCGGAATGCATCGTTTGTTATCATCAATTCCCGCAATCGTTATCTCTAGTAAACGTGAGAGTGAAAATATCTCATTCGACCTATCCTCGTCATGAGTAAACGGAGTAGTAAGAAAACTGAACTGTTTACGCAGAAATGGATAGCATGTGGTGGTTTCGAGTTCTATTTTGATTCGAAAAACATTGAACTTCAGATAGAAACTACTCTAATATCAAGATTCGTTCAAGGAATAGAATGATGTCTCTACTAGTAATATTTCAACTTTTTGCTTCGACTGTCAAGCGTAAAGTTCCATGTTCAGTGCCTCATGCAGCCTGGCTAGCAATGATCTTGTCAGCCATTCCCGGCAAAGTATCATCAATGACATCCATTTCCCCAAACAGCTGTGTTAACGGCTCATTCTCCAGCACGGTACAATATGCACCCTTGAATCTATTTTCATTTCTCTTATCAGTATAAAATAGCGTAAAAGTTGTGGTATCGAAATAACATACCCTGTTCTACGAGCAGCAGACACATCCCACATATGAGCAGCGGCAAACCAAGGCTTCTTGCCCTCATTCTCACCCATCAGCTTGCTCAGCAAGGGCCTATAGGCATCGAGATCCGGCTTGCCAACTCCAGCAGTATCACAAGATAGCAAGTGTTGAGTCGGCATCTCAATACCCGCCTTCGCAAAGTATCCGCCAACACGACGGAGATCACCAGCAGTAAATGCCCAAACCGTGAATCCCGCATCACGCAGCTTCTTCACACACTCAGCCGCCCCAGGCCGCATGGTGAGACCAGTGTACTCGCTCATAATGTACTCAAGATCTGCCGGCGTGGCGAACTTTCTGGGTTCTTTGATCCCACACATCCACAGCATTCGATAGAACAAGGCTTCGAAGACTTCTCCGAATGCGGCGTATTGCCCGGATATACTGAGGTTGGTATACTCTCGTTCGGAAGTTTCCATCCACATTTGACCGAGTATGTATGGTTTGATACCTTCTGCGCGTAGCCGGTCACCGAGACGGCGGTCAATTGCGTCGTAGAGATAGTCATAGGTTACAAGAGTTCCGACGATATCGAAAACGACGTTCTTTGAAGATGCCATTTTGTTGTGCGGGGAAGATACTCCGTTGTAGAATTTGGATTGGGGTAAATATGATAGAGACAGGGATGCTTATCAGTTGAATCAATTGCAAACACGTTCAATTTATGCTTCAGGTTGAAGTAAGTGATTGTGAGTCACCCGCCGGATAATCAGAAAACAGTGAGAAACTAAATGATGGCAAAGGGGAAAGTTTCGGCAGGTGAGGATAAGAGTCAGTCAAGTTTCGGTGTCAGTCCCGGTTGCCATGGTGGAGAAAGCGTATCTCATTCAACCCCGCTCTACCACTCCCACTTCCACTTCCACTCCCGGCGGGATGATAGATAGACTCCCGGTGGGCGGGGTTTGCCTTTTCGAGATACTTAGGAGAAGATAGTCATGAGACACCCAAACGAAATAATATATGTATTCTACGGGTTGTAGCAATCATGCTTTGTCTAAGTCGCTCCTGCAAAGACTATGCCAACTACCCCGATGGCAAGAATCAGTGAAACTTCGCTCAGTCAAAGTATCGCCCCTGAGAAAGCGGACACGAAAGGATCTGGAGATGTGGAGATTGATATTGAAAGAACAGCCACTGCGGGCACTACCCATAATGGCAGCTCTTCGGACATCTCTGCGGTTGGGTCTGCAGGATACCACCGATCCCTCACCCGGCGCAAGGTGATGATGATGACGTTTGGGGCTGGAATAGGGACTGGGCTATGGGTAGGAACGGGTCAGGCTTTACTATATGGTAAGTTAATGGAATGCCTCCATCGGACATGGTTCAACCGCCCCCGGGGCACTTTATGCTAATGGTGGCTTTCGTAGCTGGCCCGGCTGGCACTGCTTTGACATATACCTTGACTGCGTAAGTGAGACGTTTATTCAAATACTTACAATCTTGTACTGAATGCCTTCTCTAGAATCATTGTTTACGCTCAATATTCTTCCATTGGTGAAATGACAACATACAAACCAGTACATGGGGGATTTATCCGGCAATGCATCGAGTATGTGGACCCAGCATGGGGCTTTGCGATCGGCGTTAACTTTTGGTTTGCTGTGAGTATTCCCACAAACATACACAATCACCTTGGCTCACACTATGCAGTGGGTTATGATCATTCCGGCCGAAATTACTGCCGCTGTCTCCGTTCTGAAGTACTGGCCAGAGACCGACGTGATTCCCTTGGCGGGGTATATCACAATATTTTTAGTCGTGATCGCTCTAGGAAATGTCTTTCACGTACGGATTTATGGATTTGTCGAGTACTATATGTCATTTATCAAGTGTTTTGCCGTAGTCTTGATGATATTCTTCATGTTCATTATGACCTCTGGTGGGATTGCTGCGACGAACGGACCAATTGAATTTCGCTACTGGAAGAACCCTGGCGCATTCAACAATGGGATCAAGGGAATATGCAAGGCTTTTGTGCAAGCTGCATTCAGCTTTGGTGGAGGTATGTGATTCACAACTTGCAAAATAGAATCTACAACTGACACTAGGCAACAGGCGAGCATATTGCAGTCATCGCGGGCGAAGTCGCAAACCCAAGACATACAATCAAGAAAACCGTGCGCCCGGTATTTTGGCGCATGTTTACCTTCTTCGTCGTTAATATATGGCTGGTTGGAATGTGCGTTCCTTCTGACGATCCCGATTTGAATTCCGAGGGGACGTTGGGAAGTCCATTTGTGATCGCTATCAAAAGAGCCGAGGTATATGGGTTGGCACACGCGATCAATGGGTTTATCTTTTTAAGTGTCATAAGCTGTGGAATTACCAGTGTTTATGTCGCGAGCCGCAGTTTGACGGCTATGGCGGACATGAACATAATCCATCCCTTCTTCGGATGGAAAGACAAGCAAGGAAGGCCTTTTGTATCACTGATCATTAGTCTTGGTCTGGGTGGTGGGCTGTGTTATCTTAACGTCAATAGTGTCGGTGTTATTGTCTACGGTTGGTTTACATCATTGGTAAGAACCGAATCAAAGACTTGAAGTCTACAGGCCCGAAAGCTCACAAATTTGCAGGTTGCTATTGCTACTCTGTTCGAGTGGTCCTCCTGTTACATCGCTCACCTCCGGTTCAGACAAGGCTTGAAGGCACAAGGAAAAGATCTCCGGACTCTGCCCTTCAGAGGATTTCTAACTCCTTGGGCACAGTATTTAAGCCTGACAATAGTTGCATTCATATTTGGCTGCGAGTTTTATCTATCTTGCTGGCCATTTGGTGAAAAGGGTTCTGTGAAAACTTTCTTCGCGAGTTACCTCGCGGCTCCACTCTTTGTTTTCGATTACTTTGCTTATAAGGTACCTGAATCTTTAATTCTGACTTGGGGGTTCAATGAAGTGGATAGCTAACTTAATTTCCAGTGGTATTACAAGACAAGCATTGTCAAGGCAAAGGATATGGACTTCTCGGAAGCAAGATTCTTCGACGAGGAGGAGCGCCTTGATGCCATTGCGGCCGAGCAGCAGGCCCAAGAGAAGCCAAACGAGAAAGCCAACTGGGTGAAACGTGCTCGATATCTTGTTTTCGGTTAGCACAGGATCAGCGAAACTTTAAGATTGACCCTTTCATGTATATACAGCTCCTAGGGAATATTAAATGCAGGAAGTTCATGTTCCAAGGACCCTGGATCGAGCACCACGTCACAAACTGACCAGTCGGGATTGAAGAAATCTCCGATATCATGCATGTCATTGTGGAACACGCTTTCATCACTCCCCGGCGAAATATTGAATTTAGGACTGAAGGATGAAAGTTCCACATAGCTGCCGGGACCCCTATCCTTCTTCATAGATTGGGTCCAGTCCTTGAATCTGGCATAGGCAGAGGACGAAGTCTGCTCTGTGCTCATATCCGTGCTAGTAATTTCGTCTTCCTTCGATGATAAATTGCGAATGGCTACTTCAATAGCCTCGATATATGAGGTCTCTGATTCTGAAGCCGTCCCTCCTATCATTTGTCTTATCAGCACCATGCCACGATTCAATCCTTCCCGAAGCTTTGGTGACTTTCCGACATTCAAGCTTTCAGCAAGAATAACGAGAAGAGCCGCACGACAGGAACTAAATTCGGTATAAGAAGCACGGCAGAGGCCGATATTATCAGCCAGCAATTGGAGAGTATCGAGAATTTCTAGTGCGCTCTCCACGCAATCCTCTACTAAGCCCGACCAAAGACTAGGAGATTTGGTGCTGGAGGAACTCGTTCCCGAGTGTCGTCCCCTTTCTTTGGATTCGAAGATAAAAGGGCGGCCCATGTAAATATGAATGAGCATGTAACACATCTTGAGATGACAATTCTGTCGAAATAATGGCCCTCGCGGACTCAAGTCTTTGCATTCGACGTTCGTAGAAGAGGAATCCCACCACTGTTTGATCGAACTTCGTAATCGCATGAGACGGTCAGAATAGTCAGGAATCAGTCTTTTCGGACATTTTTTCAGAAGAGTTCTTCGATCGTTAGTCACCAGCCCATGGCAGCTAGGAAGTGGCAACCTACAATGTCTCTGCTACTTCGCTAGTCCAAAAAACCACATTGATGAACGCCATCAGGTTGGAATAGTTGGGCGATATGAATGCAGGATGCGCTATTGGTAGATCTGCACTAATCTCTGACCGAGCAATTGAAACGGGTCGCCCGTGCATGATGCTTGTCCGCCTGGTCATTCATTAATGATCACATCCCTCAATCATATTGTTGGAAAGGACATACCGCTCCAGCGTATAGATTGACCAGAACAAGCGATTCCGGAACTCAATGGTCCGACCGTCACATTCTACCTCAGAACACTTCCGGTGCATACCATTTTGAATAGCCATTTTCAAAGCCAAGCCAAAATAGGTGTAAGATAGACCACCGGTTGAGACTGGTAGTCCATAGGCGGCAAGGAGTAGAAAGGCTTGTGCACTTTCTTGGGAAGCTGCCAAAATGACATCTGGGATCAATCTGCCAGCGATACGATAGAAAACAAGACCGACGGAATCTTCGGAGCAAGCAGAGTAATCATTCATAGCGTCCAAGTCGGGTTTTAACTTATCCTCTTCCATGTGCGCCATTTGAGTACCTATAGCAAGGACCGCAAAGAAAGAACAGACCCAAGGAATGTCATTCGTCCTGTATTCGCTATTAGGGTCGTAGCAAATGCGCTTTTTGTCATCAATCCAGTCTCGCTGCATCCAAAAATTATTCACCTCGCCATATTTGAAGAACACATTGATCAGAAATTCGGCGATCGGCTGAGGAGGCAATTCACTCAGTGATTCGGTAACGACTCGGATGGATGATTGAAGATGGGTAGGGCGCCAGTATTCTTTGACCTGAGACCATTAGGGGGCGACGCAATGATAGGGACTATAAAGACTGACCGTTGGTTCGATTGTGTCACGTTGATCGCTCATCGACCGTCGCAACCTTTCTGCAAAGTTCCAATGCGAAAACTCTCCCGAATAGACTAAAGAGCGTCAGTTTTTGGAGGAAAAAAAGGCAGAACAGCTTGATCCACCCACATGCGACATCCCTTGACACAAACTGAACGTCGAAAGACTCGTTCACGTCCCAAACACCCTCAGCTCCGCTTTTAGTTGTACATTTGGCCGCAATTTGCGCGAGACTCTCTCCGTCTAGGGGTACGTCTCCGAGAAAATGGCGAGCGATTTTCTCAAGGTTTTCTAAGCGTCGGCTACTTTCACTTAGCCCCTGTGGCGAGCAGGCTGTTCGTACTGTGCAGATCGCTTTCTTCGAGGGTGGTTGTGGTTGGAAGTGACAAGGTCGACCTAGTCGCTCGCATCGCCAACACGGCGGCCCGCCTTCGCATTTTTCCTTTTGTTTGCGACATGTCTCGCACCTAAATGAGGTCAGCTACTGCGATATGGTATGACCAGTCGCGACAGTTCGCTACCCACACTTACGCTAGCGAGGCGCGTCGTTTGTTCGCATCGCGCTTGCGTTTGACTCCGCGCTCTTCTAGCTCCTCTCGAATTTCTTGAGACATCGATGAGGAGTTAGTTTCCGGGTTTGATCAAGTGCAAGAACACCAAACCGACAGCAATCCGTTCGTGACTTTCCAAGGAAACAAGTGTGCCAACTCCTGCATGAAATGATAGGCGACGGTGCTTATCAACCGCTTTGGAGTCGCAGGATGCGGGGTAAAACAACGGGCCACTTATATTCACGATTCAGGGGAATACATGGCAAATCAGAGTTTCGGAGCTATGATATCAGTGGGCTTAGTTGTTATGGTTTGGAGTCTCCTATCGCTACGTCCAAGGTTGGAATAGTTAACGCTTTGAATCGGGTACTCAAACCTAAAACAATCTTGCCACTCTCTCACGCGCGACTTCCTATCACCGGATGATTACAACCCTCTAGGCGGGCTACTTTATCATCAGTCTTCATGCTCGAGGAACCAGGAGAGCCATTTGTGCTTCCAAAGGCCCCTGTCTTCAGGCTTCGTACCCTCGGTGTGGCACGGCCACGCAAAGACATTTGAAGTCGCTTGCTGAGACTGACTTTCATCGAAATCTGGGTCCCTTGGAATCACATTTGTCCCAGGGTTAAATGTTGAAACAGCGAAGGCTGATGGATGTGTAGATTCTCCCTGGTATACATGAGAGATCCCCTTATCGCACAATGTCTGATTCTGTTTGCACGTCCATTGCCAAGAAAGATAACGAAACCTATGACCACAGCTATAATGCTTTCTGACCATAATAGAACAACTCTCAACACTGGTTAGGCCGAATGGAGGATATGGAACCACCGGAGGGGATCTAAAGACTTTCCTCTCTATATCAAGTAAATAGAGGAGTCGGAATTCATCCTCCCTGGAAATCATCTCTTTTCCATCGGGGCGGCGTTGGATAGGCACACTGCTGAAAAGTTGTGGATTCATGAAGTATTGTGAGGATCCAGTCCAAACAATTGGTTCTGGCCACGCCCGAGTCAAATTTTTTGCTTCAATAAACACCCTTGGTAGCAATCCCGTGGCAACGGATCCCATCCAAAGGGGCGTCAATATCGGTCTGCGTTCAGACATAGCGCAAATGATGGCTTTGTGGTCTTTCTTCTGTAAAAGAAGTGGGATTATATCCTTGAAGACAGGGTTGAGCCACTCGCTGACTAGATTACAAGGAATATCTTGCTCCCAGAAGCTATTTGCCAAGCCTGAACCAATAGATATTGGAAAAGCAGCGAGCGCCATCAAGTGAGGGATTTCGGAGAGACTTGGTAGATTACCACGGTACAGGGATTCTGTGTTTTCACTCACACAGGCTTTGGTGGGTTTCCTAGGCATCGGAAGAGACTTGGGATGATTTCCCGACCGATTGCATGAAGGAAAGGTCATAACAGACGCTAGACCAATGATGAGCTGGTCAAAGATGCCATTGAGCCGTGCAAAGTTGAACAAATATTCCTGCGCTTCCTCGGACTATGGGGGCTGAGACTGGCATGCAGGGGGCGGAAGATCTACTTTCTGCGAGAGAATGAAGCAAGCATCCTGAAGATGAAACTCCTATATTGGACGATACACCTGCCCATTGCGGGAAAGTATTGCCTGCCAGCCCTCGCCATCAGCAAGAACTGAAGTTCACCATCGGAGCCCTGCATGATCTTGAGTGCCAATATTCAGTTCGATGGCAACTCGAGAACTCTCAGGCTTCTTGCCTTTTACATAGCTTTCGGTAAGATTTCTAGTGTATGAAACGCGATCACCCGAATCCTTTCCACGTAGTTCGATCAGGCGGGCAGACAGAATATAGGACCATCCCAGCACTAACAGACAAGTATAGTCCCCTCGGACTTCAGAACTGAATCACAGTTCAAAATCATCGGAAAGTTATAGTTTTCCTGGCAATAACTCTGCGATGGTGACATCGATCGTGGGCGTTTGCTTGGTGGAGGGTAAGTCGCAGGCCTTTTTGGCTACAAGCGAGTCAGGGAATATATCCCATTTTGCGTATCCTTTGATAAGCATCATGTCGTATTCAAAGTTCTCTAGGACATCTTGAGACTGTGGAATAGAAGGGGTGTTATTCAAGAGAGCCTTGAGGTTGAAGCATGATTCTGGAAGTGTGGATGCGGATTGGGCGCGAGCAAATAGATCTTGCCAGTAAGCGGTCGAACAAGTCAAAGTATGGAGGGAAAGAGCCGGACTTGGGCGTACTGGGTCTTCATTTTCTCTATCCATGATTTTGTGAAGGTATAGTGGCGGTGTGCAGAAGATTTGTGCTGCAGGCAAGCAATCGGAGAAGATGGCCCAAGAACCAGTTCTTCCTGCTTTAGCGCAACGTTAGTTTCCAGGAAGGTAAAGTGCAATATTATTGCCACATATAACTTAGGCCTCTGCGGTCTTTGGGCAAAATAGATGATGAATGGTGGTGATATGAATTATAAGAGAGCGAAGCAGTCTGCAGATAGAAGGGACCGCTGCCCGGATTCCCGAGGCAGGCATCCCTCAGCATCATGTATAATATTGAACTTGATCCATCGTAATCAAGACGTTGAAATGATAATTAGAAAGCAAGAAATAAAAAATAAGTAGACAGACCTTCGATAAAACTTTTGAGTAACTAGTCTTACTATAGGCTTACTCCACATACTCGGCTTCCCGGTTTGCCCCGCACGGATGACTCAAACTGCCGAATATTCTTATTGAAAAGGAAATGCCCGCTCTTAAAAACATTCTTATTCTCTTACCTCTCTATATTTCCCAAGACACGGTGCAGCCATGGATCGTCCTTTGGAACCGATGATTGTCGCTGGCGATCGCCAGCAAACACGATCAGACCGCATGTATGTGCCCTTTGGCTCATCGGCCCTTTTTATACTAGCCGGTACTGACTATTAGCCACCAGCCAACCAATTCTAATTTTGTTATCTTCAACTGCCCTTGTATTTACAGGATGTGGCATTAACTTCACATTCGGAGTCTATCAGGAGTTGTATGATTCAATGTCAAAGCTCCCCAATACACCATTCACCGGCGCCACACCCGCACAAATCGATCTGATCGGCACACTCTCGATTGCGCTGATGACAATCGGGGCTCCGTTCACAACAGCGTGGACAAAGCAGTACTCGCCACGGGCTGTTATCTGGAGTGGAGGAGTAATCTACTCCATCGCCCTCCTTCTCGCTAGCTTCAGCCAGAGCCTCTGGCAATTCATCCTCACCCAAGGGCTTCTCCTCGGCGTGGGTACTTGCATGGCCTACATGCCATCGGTGACAGTAGCACCGACCTGGTTCTCACTCCACCGTGGACTCGCTATGGGTATAATCCTCGCTGGAACGGGATTCGGTGGTGTCGTTTGGCCCCTCGCCTTTCGATCCCTGATTGCCCGCGTTGGCTTTCGAAATTGTCTGCGGATTACGGCAGGCATATCCTTCGTGATTATCAGCGTTTCCGGATTTTTCATGAAATGGCCTGCTAGCCAGCTCACCCGGATTCAAGCGGAGAACGCCGCAAATGCGAGGAGGCTCAGCTGGCTGCGAATTCCTCTGGTTGATTGGCGCGTTGTGAGAACGCGCAAATTCGCTGCCCACGCCCTGGGTGCAGCCCTTCAGTCCGCAGCGTACTATACCCCTGTGTTTTTCTTTGCATCATATGCGCGAACTCTGGGGTACTCACAGGCGTCATCAGCCAACTTCATTGCCATTTCCAATGCTGCAAATGCCTTGGGCAAGATTGCGATCGGACATGCTGCCGACCGGATGGGCCGGCTCAATACCTTATTCTTGACCACTCTTGTCTCGGCAATTTCTGTTCTGGCGATGTGGCTGCCCTCGGCACTATCAACCTCTCAATCGAGTGGCAGCGCTCTCTTCATTGTTTTCACTATATTCTATGGTGTATTTGCATCTGCCTATGTCTCGCTCTTCCCAACCAGTTTGGTAGAGCTATTCGGTGTACAAAACTTTGTCAGTGTCAATGGGGTTTTGTACATGGTACGAGGATTTGCAACTTTGTTGGGTACTCCACTTGCTGGATTGCTGATTCGGAGTAGTCAAGGTGAGAAAGCTGGACCACGAAGTTATGAGAATACCAGCATCCTGGTTGGGGTCTTGCTCGCTGCTGCTACATTTGCAGTACTCTGGGCTAGAATTGAGGCATCCCTCACTTTTGAAGGAGGGCAAAGCCACGGGAGAAAGTGGTTGATGTAGAGATGGAAACAAGAGGCAGAGTCCATTGTGTTTCCAAGTCTGTAAATATAGGAAATATCTCCCCTTGTCCAGTTTAAGATATCAAAGGCGTAACTATAGGCATGAAGTCCAAGTGTCAATGGAATTTTTTACATGAAGAAACTTGAATACAATCCTAGTCCTAACAGTGCCAGCTTCGTAATATTGCATGCAAAGATCAGCTCGGCGATGAGAAATTCTCTTGATCGAGAGGAGACCAAACCTTTCCAGTTCTAAAACCCACTTGTCCTCGGCGGCATTCGGTGTCGACTTTTTGTATATAACAACACCCAACAGGGCCGATTCAATTCCTTTGACAATTCGGGCCATGCCATCTTTGTTAGTGGCCTTAAATGTTCTTTCGCAGCCGATGAAGATGGTTTGGAGAATCCAATCAGGTAATTTTGGATAGGAGTATTAATTTGGGGCCGATTAGACGCTCAATGCGCTATTCTTTAAGGTTGTCCAAATTATTTTACACTTATTATTTCTTACATACACCATACAAGTGTGTTGGGAGCTGTAATTTAGAATACAGACATTCTTACCCGCATGTGCGCGGAGCATCTCCGACCCATTTTCACATGCAAGGTTGTGGGTATTTCACATGTCAACGACGTTTGGCGGATGATCACCATCCTCTCAGGTAAAAATAAAACCAGCTACGCCTAAAAAATGAGATATTCTGAGTTTAGTAACGCTCAATATTCTGTTTGATTGCTTAACATTTCTAGTTGATGTAAATGATATGTAATTCGTAAGTCGTGAGGTCGTTTCTATCAAAGACCTGGAGTTTGAGCTCCTTCGCCCAACCCCATGAGCCCACCAGCGATTCCATTCATTCTTCGATCAAGTAGATCTTCTTCACTATCGAGTGAAGCTATACTCTTACCTCGCGGGCGGAACGTGGAAGGACTCTCGGGGGCACTGTTGACTTCATCGGGGTGGAAGGTATCGTGGTTGGCGGTCATCTCTAGCTTCTTAAGCTTCGCCAAGAAATCACTCCCACTGCCCGTGCTATCGTCGAGGTTTGCGAGGCCACTTTTAAGCTGGGATGATGAGAATGATGACCGAGATATTTTCCGGCGTGAGAGTAAAGTCGAACTTGCGTTGGCGTTTTCATTTTCAGGGAGCGATGTCAACTTGCTCAGGCCCATTTCCAAAGGTCTATCTTCGTCTGCAGAAGACTCTCCAGTTAGGTTGCGGTGGTGATGTCTAGAATGACCGTTTGTCTGCAAACTCGCTTTGTATGTCCCCTTCCGCTTTTCAGATGTGGTGTTGGAAGCGTGGGATAGCTGAAGGAGACTATATTCCGATTCATGAAGGTCCGTCGACTCGAAGATAGACTCAATCCACTTCGCGCTGCGATTGATATACTTCCAGGCGTCGGGGAAGAATCCAGCCATTTGCATGAAGCCATGAGAAACACCTGGGATCAAGGATACCTCTACGTGATCTTTTTCGTTGAACTGGCGTTGGGACTTTTCGAGACCAAGATCTTGACGTTCATGGAAAAGGTGCAGTTTCGATTGACGAAGACGTCCGGCAAAGATAACAGTGTCATCGACAAGTGGGTCACGTTCCCCCGTCAAAATGTAAGTCTTTGGGAAAGCTGCCAGGAGAGCGTCGGGTGCGAGAACAGGGGACAGGTAGAAATCAGTGTTAAAGTCAGGCCGATGGTGCGGCCCGATGTAAAGAATGATCATAGCTCGCATCATTTCTGGCGTCAAGATTCGATCGTGGACATATGATATCATTGAAGAAACAGCAAGACGAGTTTTGAGTGGTTGAACTTGGTCTTCACTCTGTTGAACAACCTTCCCATTGATCTCCTCACTCTTTTTGAGCTTGTCCCGAAGTGCCTTTGAAGCTTCTGCGGCAACATTATTTGCCTCCTCTTTCTGCTTTTCCTCTGATGGGAGCTTGGTCAGGTCTTCAACCGAATGTCCGGGGGAAGTGAACGGAGTCAGCCTGCGGTACTGATCCTGCTTCCTCTGGAGAATTCCGCTATTTGTTTGGCGTGTACTCTTGTCTTGGATCAGGGCCATTTGCTCATCCGTCATCCAACTTTCAACTCTCACGTTCAGTGCCGGGTATGCCAAGACCAGACCATCGGGTTGTGGTAGTACTTCTTCGCCTCTCCAGCCCTGCGCCATAGCCGATTGAAGAACCATCAAGGTCATTCCAACTGCCAGATTTCCACCGGCGCTCTCCCCAGTCACAACGACGCGCGGACGTGCTGAGCCGCTCATTCCCAAACAGCGCCCATTCGTAGCCATTATGGTATGATAGACGTCATAGCACTCATGGAGTGCATAGGGGTAGGCATATTCGGGTGCCTTTTTGTAATCCACACTCAGTACTGGAACTTTGAGTTGTCCCGCCCAGGAGAGTAGTTTGTCTTCTGAGCTTCGAGGGCCCATAGCGACAAAGCCGCCACCCGGAATATCTAAGACCAGGCACTTCTGCTCACGCAACGCACTTAGTGGACCATCAAAGTAAAGCCATGCATTGACGGGATCTTTGTGAACTGAGTGCTTTGGTCGCGGAATGCGAATTGCCCGGGCCGAATATCGGGTTAGTCGAGGACGAAGTAGTTTTGCCATCGTCCATAGATACGGTGTGGTTGCTTTATTCCATGAAACACGAAGGTGCTCGAGGGTCAATGTGCCCCGGACTTTCCGAACCTTCTCGTCCGCCTGTTCGGCAGCGATCAGATAGTAGACGGTGAAAACTAGGGAAGCGATATCTCGCAGCCATTTGGGCTTGATCGACATCGCCGTCCAGAATCCCGCATCTAGTCCCGTTGTGATCCATGTTGCACGGAAGAATGATCGCGAATACAAGTTCGCTAAGGGTTCGGGGCATTCGAGGCCGACAATTTTTGCAAAGTTGCGGCTTAGATAGAGCCAAAGGAAGATAATCACGGTTGTTTGCCAGGTTGTCAGCTTTCCGGTAAACCGGGAAGAGATGGATCTTATGAATGGAGGGCCATGTTTATCTGCTCTGTATAGATATCAGCATGGGCACGAAGTGTTGTATCAGGGAGGGTATCAAATCCCTACCGTAATAGATACAGCGACCAGAAAGAAACCACAGCGAAAACCTGGATTTTTCGAAATCGAGTAGATGGTCTCCCTAAGACGTGGTCTTCCGGGTAATTTGTTAGCGGGGATTTTCTTGGGTCGTCTGGAGAAATTGTGGAGGGTTGATGTTGTACCTATCATTTCCACCCGCACTGACCCGCCGCCACGGTGTAAATTCTGGGGAAAGTGATTTGTACCACCAACGAACACAGGAAAATATGCAAAACAAGTCAAGAGATTTGAAGGTCACAATGCACAAGAAGGGGATGCAAGAAGCGAAAGAGTCAACCAAAAGTGGTCGTCTTTGATCATTTTAGCATGTGAAAGGCCCCCACATCACATGCCAGTGACGCCATCAGCTGACGGTGAGTCTACGAGGACATTACTATGTGAACGAAGAGATCAACCACTACAGTGATTCCTATAGGTCATAACAGCCACCAGAATCACTGTCAGCAGGATATCACGATGAATGGTATTTCACCGGCCTCGCTTGGCTGCGATCTCTTGACTGCAGGTCACGTGTATTATCCCTGCAAGGACACGACAACAATGCATCAACTGAACAACACTCGAATGCTGTGCAAACACTCAAGATACTTCTACTAGCTACCATGGAAGAGGACAAGGAAAAGTTTCAAATACTCTCCGATCTTCACCTAGAATCTCCGGCCGCTTATGATATTTTTCAAATTATCCCTAGAGCACCCTATTTGTGCCTCCTGGGTGACATTGGATATGTCAAAGACGATGGCTTTTACACCTTCCTGCGAAGTCAACTTGAGGCTTTCCGGGCAGTCTTTCTAGTTTTTGGTAACCATGAGCCATATCACAGCAGTTGGGTCGAAGCAAAGCAGAAGCTTGAGAGTTTCAAGAACGAGATTGAAGCCTCCACGGGCCAAGCACTTGGCAAATTTGTTATCCTTGATCAAACGAGATATGATATTTCTTCTGATATTACTATACTCGGATGTACATTGTTCTCCAAGATCTTCAAGGAGCAGATCGAAAATGTTAATTTCGGGCTGAACGATTTTTACCATATCGACGACTGGACCGTCGATGCCCATCAGAAAGCTCATATGTCTGATCTGGCGTGGCTAAATGAACAGCTTGCTTCCATCTCAGCATCAGAGCCAGACCGTACAGTCATTGTTTTGACTCATTATAGCCCGACGACCAATGAAAAGACCATTGACCCTAGGCATGCGACCAGTCGCATCTCCTCGGGGTTCATGACGGATTTGACTAGTGAGCCCTGCTGGCAGAATGCAGCTGTAAAGGTCTGGGCTTTTGGTCATACTCACTTCAACTGCGACTACGAAGACGGAGAACACTGGAAAAGAGCGATCTCAAATCAAAGAGGCTACTACTTTGCACAAGCAGAAGGGTTTGACATAGAAAAGGTGGTCGAAGTTTAGAAATCTCCTTCAGTCACAGGCGCCTACCTGGTGGCTCGGCATTGAAAGAAAGCAAACGGTGTGAATTGTAGAAGACTAGATAACTATTTCTGAAGAGAGGATAACTTTTAATTGCCCCGTCGTCTCTAATCCTTATTTATCTACCTGCCAATTTTACTGGTATGCTAGTTTCGCAGGGTTTTGGTATGTGGTAGCCCCACGGTATTTGCCAAAAAAAGAATTTGAAATAATTGTAGTATGTTAATTTGGGTATCTTCAAACTGAGTTAGCTTCAAAGTAAAATAATGTATATCAGCAGAGTACTGAATCCCGTGTAAGTGAATATTGCAAAGGAACAAAGTAACGTGGGTTGGGATAGTAGGTCAAACTTACTTGAAGCAAACAGAGCAGGGCAAAACAGAAAGATAGCCCAACTAGAACAAAGTGATGTATACTAGTACTGCCCAGGCGACAGACCAAGTTAATCATAAGATAAGTAGTTGAACAAAAGACGTATTCTAGTCCGAAATAGCTATTCATGTTATCATGGGATCTAAACATTTGACTATGGCTGTATTACGACCGTAGCGCATATAAAAATATTTAGAAGAGAGTGTTCTCAACTTGAAACTGAGGAAATCTGGGCATTCCTGGATGGGTAAATCTGCCATCGCTCACCACTATCCTTCTTACCACTCCTGCGAAACAGCATACCCCAACACACCAACCGTCAAATCCATTCAAGCCACTCAATATGATCCTTACAAATCTTCCAAACGAGATTCTCCTGATTGTAGGAAGATTCTACCCCTGGTTTGCGAGGCAACATTGGCCGGGGACGCCCTACAATAGTGCAGCGCGCTATATCCTTTTGTTTACCCCAATAGTTTAGAACATTTATTGCATCTGTCTTGAATTACCCACAGTATTCACGAGACGAAGCCATGCCTCTTCAACCGCCGCAGGTATATCAACATGCGCGATAAACCCTCTTCCCTTCGGGCCATATCCTTGTTCATCGTCCCTAAGTCGGGGAATTTCCCCCAAAATAAGTTCAAGGAATCGTTGCTGCGTCCAGAGACCAGCTGCAAAGTCAAATGTTGAGCGGTATACCAGACATCCATTTGAGTCCACCTTGACCCGCGGCACGATTACAGGGCAGCTGGTAAACAACACGTTGCACGGCCCACCTTCGTAGATTCTCTCAAAAGTAGCCCTCGTTCTCAACATCATAGTAGGATCTTGAACGATGATGCAAGTTTTCATATCACAAACTGCTGCATCTTCGAGTACTTTCCGAGTAAAAGAGGCGTTTTGGCCACAATTTGTAGACCGATCCTCAATGAGAATCTGGCATCCTTGAGCTGTTATCGCAGCGCGATCGAAGAAGCTGTCTAAGATTCGCTCGAGAACCCTGGCCTCTGGTAGTCCCACTATTTCATTGTAGATCTTGGAGTATCTTTCATGGCATCGAACTGCCTCGTACAGTAATTGTGTCGAATGGCCAATGCCCCCGCATAAGACGAGGTATTTCGCCAGTGATGGTCGCCGCGTAAGTGCGGTGAACAGAGTGGTGGCTTGATCGAGTATAGCAGAGGCGCAAATAACGATACAGTCGACTGGGTTGGCAGATGTGGATGATAGGTCTTGCAGTTGGGCATCACTCAAAAATTGAGCCAAAAGATTGATATCTGTGGCTGTGGTATCATTTACCCGAGCCATGGTGTTGAAAGAAAAAGGTATATGTTGTTAAGCTGCGTAAGGTGTAGGAATTTGGCCACGATACTTTTTGCTAACATCCGCGGCGTTGGGTGAGAGGCTTGATAAAATTTCCAGAATGCAAAGTTCATGTTGTGATGCTCCGAAAAAGGAAGTCAACCCGGTGGACCGCCATTTGATAGCTGCCAAACTGCCCCTCATTTAATCAGAGACATTGACACCCTCCAACCCCTACTCCCTCCCTGTCGTCCTTATCTTACTGAATGAGTTGGAAGTTTGTACCGAAAGAAAATTTCTATCATGCCATTTAAACGCTAAGCAAATATCACATAAGGCTAAAGAAGCAGAAAGATCCAAAACCCAACCATCAAACCTGCCGACAATACTCCCGCCCATGTATCATTTGATACCTACAAAGCAAAACCTCCCAAGGCATACTCAAAAAGCCCGCAATACAAATACCCGCCGAATCACTAACCGTCGTCGCACCGAGCGAGAACTCACGTTCTTCCTCGGGTACACGATCCGCGATTTCCGCAAAGGTATTCACGTAAACCAACCCGCCCAGCAAGCCTTCCCAAAATATGATAGCAAAGACAATATATACATTTGGTATATAGTTGAATAGAGAGTGAGTAGTTAGGATGGCGAGATTTACCATCTGTAGGATAGCGGGTAGGTAGAGATGATGGACGCGGAAGAAAGGCGTTGAGGAGCGAGAGATGAAAACGCCGACTTGGTAGATTGCGTTGTAGGCTGGATAAAAGGCGCGGAAGTTTTTGAATGGCGTTGTATAGAGTGGGAATAGGAGGGTGGGAGAGACACCTTGGTTGATCACGTACTCGGAGACGAATACCACGAGGAGTGGGAGCATGCTGAGACAATACGTCGTTAGACTCGAGATACAAGAAGGCAGGGCGAGGCCACGGGGATGCGGTACAAAATATACTTACAATGGAAAGAAAAGTTTTCCCAGGCGGCGCAAGTTCATTCTCGTGCGCTCTGACCAAGTACTGTATTCCGTGGTATGCACCGATTTCAGGGTATCCGAATGCGCCGAGACAGCAAGAAGTCCCTGCGATTCTCCCGAGTCGTCTTGCTCGTTGTGTCTCTCTACGTCCATTTCATCTTCATTGGGATGTTCATCTCGTTCAACCGCATAGTAAGACCCGGGCCCTTCTGTAGCCGCCGAACCGAACGATTGTAAAGGCGCTCTGGGCAAAATGACGAAGAAAGCAATAGCCATCACACTCGGCAAAAGCGCAGAGGCAAATAGAGTCACATGGACCGATATGTTCAGGGCTGAGGTCGCAAGGGCATATGCGCCAGCACCGACTAAGCCCGCAGCCCCGGTACCACTCCCCCAAGCGGCCAAGCTGAACGGTCCGTAGAAATGTGTCAGTCCGACGAAGCTCAGTTCGCCACCACCAGCCGAGAGACTGGCCAGGATGATTCCGGCAACCTTGGATGCGATCGTTCCCCCATCTGTATAACTCGGGCTCATGGCCACGATGAGCATGCCGACGACTGAGAGGAAGACGAAGATCAGAACTCGCGTGGAGTATGGTACGAGGTGGATGAAGTACGGGGCGATCAGCTTTGTCGCGAAGGAGGGGATAATATCCGCAAGGAGGACGAGGCCTTTAGGGATATCGGGGCCGACGAGGTCGAGCGCTGCGGAGAGTAGGATCACATAGAGGACATTGTTGACTAGGCCTGCGAGTGGTTAGCGGGGTGCTTCTGTTGAAGTGCAGCAAAGCATGATGGAACACCCACCGAATAGCCAAAAAGCGGCGCAGACCCGCGGGTCTGCGTCCCGGAAGACCCTCCTGAATTTATCGCTCAGGTGAGTCCACCGTGAAGATGTTGAAGTGACGTCTGTGGCAGGTAAAGCGTCCTGGAGAGACGTGGGGCGAGGCATTTCCGGCAGGTGGTCGCGTGAGGGCAAAGATTACAAGGGAAGAAAGAAAGAGAAGATAGGAATGGAAATAGGAAAAGCCCTGGAGGGCAGCAGGATTCGTCTATGAGGTCAGTTTAGGGCCATGGTTTGTGTAGTAGGGGGCCGTTCATCATATCTGATTAAGGGAGGTGATGGGACAGAAGATGGAAGGTTGATCCACCATCAAGCGGCGTGGTGATCCACCGCCAAGCACGGTTAACGCGTGTCGTCGGCAGCTCCACTCTGGGGAGATACGAGTATACGAATAATCAGATGGGATGCTTAGATTTTGGATAAGATGATAGATTAACCAATCAATAGATACTTTTTGTTATCTAAATACTCTAAATGCAAACGAGATGCAACATTCTATCACACACTGGGAATATACGCTCGTCCCATGTTCATCAAAAAGGGAAAAAATGGTATATCAAACAAACGTGTCGTAGGCGGCATCCAAACCAAAGGCTCCACTTAGGCCACAACGGAATCCAGAGCCTGCTCCAGAATGTTGAGACCAGTCTTGATCTGCTCCTCGGTGATGGTCAGAGGAGGCACGAATCGAATGCAGCCATCACCGGCAGTGATAATCAGCATACCGCGCTCGCGGGCAGCAGTAATGATATCAGCAGCCTTAGGGGAAACGGCGGGGGTGAGCTGAAGTCCAAGGATGAGACCACGACCGCGGACCTCCTGGATCGCATCAGGGAACTTCTTCTTCAGGGCATCGAAACCAGCGTGGAAGATGGCCGACTTTTCCTTGACAGCGTCTTGCAATTCAGGGTCGGCAAGACGAGCCACAATGTGGTAGGCCACACGGCAGGCCAGAGGGTTACCACCAAAAGTAGTTCCGTGGTCACCAGGCTTGATGTTGTCGGCGACAGTCTTGCTAGAAACAATAGTAGCACCGATAGGGATACCGTTACCAAGGGCCTTGGCGGAGGTCAGAATATCGGGATGGGCAGCTTCACCAGAGGCCGGAGCCAGGGAAGGGTGACCGTGGGCCCAGAAGGAACCAGTGCGAGCCAGACCACACTGAATCTCGTCGAAGATCAGGACAGCGCCGGTCTCGTCGCAACGCTTGCGCAGGGCAACCAGGAACTCGGGGGTAGCGACATTAACACCGCCCTCGCCTTGGATGGGCTCAACGATCACACCGCAGGTCTTGTCGGTGATGAGAGTCTGCAGCTGCTCGATATCATTGTAGTCTCCGTACTTGAAACCGGGGATCATTGGCGCAAAGGGAGTCTGGTACTTGGGGTTCGGGGTCGCGGAGAGGGCGCCCATGGTGCGGCCGTGGAAAGAGCCGTTGAAGGAGACAAACTCGTGCTTGTCACCGGAGGGATCCAAAGTGCGGCCGACCTTGCGGGCGAACTTGATGGCAGCTTCGTTGGCCTCGGTACCGGAGTTGGAGATGAAGACTTGGGAGGCATCGCGCATAGCACCCGACTCGCGGGTAAGGTTGATCAGCAATTGGCTAAGGGCACCGGTCCACGGGTTGTGGTAGAGGTTGGAGGCGTGAATAAGAGTCTCAGCCTAGGTTATAACAAGGGCTTCTGGTCAGCAGTGACTCTATACAAAACAGTCGTGACTCATTTTCAAATGCGCACCTGCTCTGCGACAATCTTGGCGATCTCAGGATCGCAGTGACCAAGAGAGTTTACAGCAATACCAGCGGTCAAGTCAAGGTACCGACGGTTCTCCATATCCCACAAGTAGCAACCCTGTCCCTTCATCATCATGGGAGCCGGGCGGACATAGGTCGGCACCATATACGGAGCCCGCTCATTGACGAACTTGACTGTGATCGAGTCGGAGGTAGGATCGGGGTTTGGCAGGGAGATATCCTTCTGTTTGGCTGTTAGTTAAACATGAACACAAGTGCAACACCCAAGCGCAATATGTCGGTCAATTGCAGCAATTGCGCCTACCTTGACCTGAGCCTGAGCAGCGCTGGTAGCTGCAAATCGGCGCTGCAGCGGGGACTCGACCGAAGCGACCAGCTTCGAGGCGCGAGGGAGACGGCGCGCAGCCACACGGATAGCAGACATGACCACGGTGGTTATAAAGGGAATCGGTCGTGAAAGTCCGAGAGGGAGAGGGAGAAGAAGAAGGGAGGGAAGGTTCAAGTCCAGTCGAGTCATTCACAAAAAAAGGCGATGTCGGCGACGATCGGCTTTAGTCAGGCCGGATCGGCGCCACTCCCGAAGCGCCCCTCGCGACTCTTCCTCTTCCTCTTCTCATTTGCAGAGTAAATCCCTCTTCTTCACTTACTCTCTCATTCCTCTGGTCCGATTCAATACCATCGATTTCAAAAAAGTCCCTCAATAGTTTCATTCGCCATGGCCTCTTTCATGCGCCGCACGTTTACCCTCCCCTCCGCCTCCAACCGGCTCGCCATCCGTCCTCTATTCACCACCCGCGCATTGCGCAATTCGCAGGACGACAGACCTTCATTCGGATTCAAGAGTGGCCCGGCCCCTCCTCGCCTGCCTAAAGAGGAACAAGAGATCTTCGAAGAGCTTCAGCGCCGCTCTACAGGTGCTTTCACTACGCCCCAGGTCAACCAATCTCCGCAAGCCGAGGCCAACGTCAACAGCAATGGCGAGGAGATGCACCCGGATGCAGTCAAGGGCGTCAAGCCTGAGTTCGAGGGCGAGAAGAACCCCAAGACGGGAGAAGTTGGTGGACCCAAGAATGAGCCACTGCGGTGGGGATCTGGGGGAGATTGGAGTTATGGTGGACGTGTGACGGACTTCTAGTCGGATGTTACATGGTGTCGACTTGCATACAGCTGGCGTTGGTTACTTCTTTCCCCACTCTCGCTGATCATATTTGACTGCATATTGTAAATGGTTTGATCAATTGATGTACATATAATGGACTCAACTGGAATCCGAATTGTTCTGTCCATGTCACAAACACGGTTTGTTTCTTGCGAGATTGTTGCATGTGATGGTTGTATTCTGAGACGAAGGGTGAAATATTTGCTGGAATGAAATCGCGTGGGAACTTGAAATGGCTACAAATTATGATAGTGACAGAACGCCTGCTCTTCAAATTTTTGACAGCCGACCCAAGGTTGCCTTGCCCGCGCGACTATCATTGATGCGGCCCAGCTCACCACTGATCCATGACCCGATCTGCGACATTTCCTCCAGGCTGATACCCGTATGCATTCCCAAGCTGTGGATGGTGTGGATAAGATCCTCCGTGGAGACATTGCCGGTGGCACCCTTGGAGTACGGGCATCCTCCCAGACCTCCAACACTGCTATCGAAAATGCGGACACCATGCTCCAGTGCGACAATCGTATTCACCAAGGCTTGTCCATAAGTGTCATGGAAGTGCAACGCCAGGTCAGTGTTGGCAATGCCCGCAGCCTTGAGAGCTTTTAGAAGCTCCACGGTTCGGGGTGCCGTTCCCATGCCGGTGGTATCGGCCACCGAAACCTCATCAGCGCCCATCTCCAGGAGCGTTGCTGTGATATCTGCTACCTTGGTTGGGCTCACCTCGGGGCCTTCATAGGGGCATCCGAGAGCAACTGAGACATAGCCGCGAACTCGAATATCCTTTGTCTTGGCTAATGCGACGATTGGCTTGATGCGCTCCAACGACTCGGCAATTGTACAATTAGTATTAGCTTTCGAGAAAGCTTCTGTGGCGGCTGCAAAAAGGGAGATTTCGGTGGTGGTAGCGGCTTTGGTGGCCGAGCCCGGTGCATGGGCAGGAACGCCAGTGGAGTCCATGATCTTCACCAAGCTTTCCAGTCCCTTAATGTTGGGAACAAGGTAGTTGTATGCGATTGTTGTATTTTGAGATGAAGGCGGGGATGTGAGAAGATGCTCGCAGATTTCAGCCGTGCTTGCCATCTATGATTCCCATTCAGATCAGATCAGTCAACTTGAAGTCTATCCCCTCATAACGACCGAGATGCGCCGAGAGCTATATATACCTGTGGTACCCATTTGGCGGGGACAAATGAGCCAGCCTCGATGGTGGTAACACCTGTCTTGGCCAATTTCTCGATCAATTCCAGCTTTGTTTCCTTTGGGATGGCCTTCTTTTCATTCTGTAGACCATCACGAGGGCCAACCTCGACGATGCGTACATGGTCCGAGGCTAACCGCGACTCGGTCGCAAAGCGGCGGGTAGATAGAGGTGCCCGGAAGGTGGATAGCAGGCGTAAACGGGGACGAGATGCCATTGTGGAAGGTCAGGTATACCTATTATAGCAAAGCCAGCAGTAGAGTGTAAGGAAGAGTACTCGTAAGTAGAGGAGTAAGTAGGTCGAGAGTCGAAGAGGAGGAAAGAGTGGGTGGCATCACTCCGCATCTGTTGGAGAGCGCCTTCCCTCTCTGGGACTAGCGTGTTATCGGCCCCACCGCAAAAAATGAAGAAAGCCGCGGGGTTCCTTTGCGATCATCCCACCTCCAATCTTCACATTGTCATTATCATTGATTCGATCATGGAGGATCCTACCATCCAGACAAGTCCTTTGCGGCAGCCAAAGAAGCGTTTTGTTGGTCGACGCACAGCAGATGCTCAGGCTCAGAAGGATGGAGGCTCCGGTTCCCAGCAGGATGTCGAGTCTACATCTGTCCAGCGAGGTATGAAGGATCTGTCGAAACTAAATACCTTGACCACTGGCTCAGAGATACTAACATTGGATTGCCTAAAGCCGCTCCACGACGCACCCCTCGAACCCTGAACCAAGTTCCGCCTGAAATCCTGAACGACCCGGAAATCCAAGCAGCCATCGAATTACTTCCCAAAAACTACTCCTTCGAAATCCCCAAGACCATTCATCGTGTGCGCACATCCGGAGCGAAACGGGTGGCCCTACAATTTCCTGAAGGTCTTTTGATCTTCGCTACAACCATCTCCGATATCTTGACCCAATTTTGTCCCGGAATCGAGACTTTGATCATGGGCGATGTCACCTACGGTGCTTGCTGCATTGACGATTACACTGCGCGAGCGCTTGGCTGTGACCTGCTAGTCCATTACGCCCACAGTTGCTTGATTCCCGTTGATGTCACCAAAATCAAGACACTTTATATCTTCGTCGATATCAGTATCGATACTGCCCACCTGATCGCAACTCTTGAGCGAAACTTCCGGCCCGGCCAAACCATCGCTACGGTGGGCACCATTCAGTTTAATGCAACCCTCCACGGCCTTAAACCAGTGCTAGAGCGTGCCGGCTTCAAAGTTGTGGTCCCGCAGATCATGCCACTTTCTAAGGGCGAAATCCTAGGCTGCACATCGCCTCAGCTCTCCGACACCGATATCGATGTTATTCTCTATCTCGGCGATGGTCGCTTCCATCTTGAATCCGCTATGATCCACAACCCCACCATCCCAGCATACCGCTACGACCCTTACTCCCGCACTTTGACCCGTGAGAGCTACGATCACCAAGAGATGCACACCATTCGACGCGATGCCATCAACACTGCTAAATCTGCCAAGAAATGGGGAATTATTCTGGGATCATTGGGTCGTCAAGGAAATCCCAACACAATGGCGATGATTGAACGTCATCTTGCCGAGCGGGGCATCCCAGTGGTGAATCTGCTGCTGAGCGAGATCTTCCCCGGCAAGTTGGCCTCAATGGCTGATGTCGAGTGCTGGGTTCAAATCGCTTGCCCGCGCTTGAGTATCGACTGGGGATATGCCTTTGCGCGCCCGTTGCTGACACCCTACGAAGCACTGATTGCATTGGGTGTTCGTGAGAACTGGGACAAGGCGAACAAGGGCGTCTACCCTATGGACTTCTATGCTAAGGAAGGTCTCGGTCGGACAAAGCCGGAGCAGCACGCTTGCAAAGCCGCTTAAGTGGTTGATAAGTTCAGCGTTGGATGCAATTCAAAGAATGTCAAAAAGTATATACCCCGGGATAGAGCCCAGCAGGTCTGGCCAATTGGAAATAAACAAATAGAATCTACATCACATATCTCTCAGTCTTAATGCACCGAATGCATCTTAATCGCATTAGTAAGAGCTTCCTTCGCTTCGTCGAGGTTGAATTGGTGCATCGGCAGCTCTGTCCAGAGGCTCTCTTGAGCAACGCCTTGCCAGAGCATAGATTCTGTGCCAAATAGTACATCCCACCCCATCTCTTCACAGCTATTGAAGAAGTAGGTCCGAGGATTAGGATGATAGCACATCTCCAGAACAAACCCTTTTTCTTCCTTCGCCAAGAAAACATCCACAATCTCTCTCGCGAGAATCTCACCTTTTTCTCTCGGGGTGATATCTGGCACCGTTCCAACAACCAGAGCCGGTGCTTCTAACACAGCCGCCTCAGCGATCGTCGACACAAATATCAATTCAACATTCAATCCAGCACTTTCGAAGGAGCCCATAATATCCCGAACCTCACTCTCAATCCGGTTCACCATGTAGATTTTGCTGACCCCCATCCATTTTGAAAGGGCATAAACGGCCGCCCTACAAGCTCCCCCACCACCAATCACCAGAGCTGGTCTTCCAGATGACTGCGCAGGAAGTTGAGAGTAATTCTGGAGAAAAGCTTCCCGGATCCCAATAGTGTCTGTGTTCGTACCAATATATCGAGTCTTTCCATCTTCAGCTCTGCGAAGGAAAATGGTATTGATAGCACCAACCATGCGCGCTTCTTCAGTCAACTCGTCTACGGCGGAGAGCATGGTAACTTTATAAGGCATAGTGACGGCGCAGCCAATAACATCCGATTGTTTCAGCGTGGGGAGAAACTTTGTGGTGTCCTTTGTCTCTAGCAAGGAAAACGTCCACGGTACGCCTACTCCCTGGAAAAGATGCCCGTGGAGTAGGGGGGCCAGAGAGTGGCTGATTGGGTAGCCGAAGAGAAAGGCCTTCATTTGGGCGTTGTGTTCTACCGGTGTCTTGAAGGTAGATCCATATTTGTATGATGCTGCCAGGATATCGGCCGAGCTGGATGCGGGGTCCATGTTGCGAGAAGAAGATTGAAGATTATTTGAATGATATATGGATGTATGCTCGATGGATAGTGCAGATCAACGAGTTCGAATAGATCGAAGGCGTATTTAATGATTCAACTGAACGATGATTAGTTATGAGCTCCTTGCTGTCATGCAGTAAGTTTCGGCTAAGAAAAAGACCGCGCCGCCGGCCATTCATCCCGACGGCTTCGAGTTCAACGAAACAGTATACAAACACGTCGAGCGAGAGTTTATCTACGCACTATATACTTAATAGAAAAAGAAAAAGAATTAGAATCTCACGGTCTGTCTATCGGTATACTTCATCCAAAGCTGAAAACGCCTTAGCTATTCACAACAATCCTGCCATCTCCTTTCTCGCTTTCTCTCGCTCATGCTCAGCAACAGCTTCAACCATCTTCTCCCTGGGTGGCTCAAGACCTGTCCAGAGACCAAACTGATCATATCCTTGCGCCAGAAGCACCTCTAATCCTGTGACAGTTTGCCACCCTGGGTGTTTCTGGGCAACTGTTAGGAGCGGCGTCTGCCTTGGCTTGTATGCCATCTCGATGCAAAGGCCTGAAGAGCCAAATATCCCAGAGAACTGATCCTCAGTCGTGACAGTCGCGGGCACAGTTCCGATAATCACATGCGGCATGCGAGGCAACTCTTGTAGATTCGGGAGTATTGTGATTTCAAAGGCAGGCCTGAAATCCTCCTTAACCTTTTCAGCCACGGACTGTGTGCGGTTGACGAGGTAGATATGCTGAATACCTGCTCGATGCATCGCATATAAAGCAGCTCTGGAAGCACCCCCGGCTCCGATAACCAGTCCGACAGTCGGCTTCTGGGGTGCCACCTTGGAATAGTCCGCGATGATGGTGTGTAGTCCCGACCAGTCGGTGTTATCACCAATTACCGTGCGACCGTCGCTAGTGTTCTTGATAACCAGTGTGTTGATTGCTCCGATCAATTTGGCCGTGTCTGTTTGGTCGGTACAGTATTTGTGAACATGCAATTTGTGTGGCATAGTCACACTTGCACCGCCTAGTTTCTCATCGGAAATCAAGTCTGCCACATCGTCGATGCTAGGTGATTCGCGGATATCGTATGTGAAGGGTAGGCCATAATGTTGGAAACCGGAGTTGTGAATGGTAGGTGAAATACTGAATGAAATGCCACTGCCAAATATATGGAAGGCTTTAGGGGAGTGCGTCGAGGCCATTGAGGAGGTGGTTGATTCGCAATGCTGGGAGTGGGTTTGTGATTCTGTGAAGGAAAGCAGATTCTGTGAAGAAACTCACTAGTTTTCGATATTTTTTTCTATTTGTTCTCAACATAATTGTGATCTAAATAATTCGTTATGGCTTCGGTTATGGATTTAGCCTCCCTTCGATGGGGTGCAACGCCACACCGGTCCGAACCAGATAAGACTCATATAGGATATGATTAAATCCGTCTCAAAACATGACATATTAGGTGAATGAGGGGCCTTGGCTTAGTTATAATTGGAAACAAAGGATACCTTCAAGGGCTTCTCACGTCCAACCCAGTCTTCAGCAAAAATGGCACAACAACAAGAGATGTCCCTCCATCTTGTTGGGGTTGGCGTTACGCATTCTATTGCGCCAAATATGCACAACTATATCGCAAAGTCTCTCGGTCTGCCTTGGACATTCTATGCGACCGAATGCCCGACCACAGAAGAATTGCTCAACCTGGCCCGCAACCCTAAAACCGCTGGTCTCGTTGTTACAATGCCCTACAAGGGCTCGATTATGGAGCATCTCGATGAGCGTGACGAACTCGCGTCCATAATTGGGGCATGTAATAATGTCTACTACAAGAACGATAGCTCTAGGCGAGTCTGTGGTACCAACACAGACTGGAGGGGAATCAAGGGCTGTTTACTAGAGAAAGGAGAAGAGAAGACCAGACCTTCTCCAACATCTCTCGCATCGGCTTTGATCATTGGTGCTGGTGGAGCAAGTCGTGCGGCTGTCTACGCTCTCACCCAACATCTTTATTGTCCCACAATCTATGTCTTGAATCGTGACGATGAAGAGGTGGTGAACCTCATTCGTGATTCGAAAAAGCTCCCCAATCCTCCCAGCATCGTTCATGTCAAAACGATTGCACAGGCCGAGAAGCTACCAAGCCCTTACTACATTGTTGGCACAGTTCCCGATCTTGAGCCCAAGACAGAAACCGAAATCGAAGTCGCTTCGGTTATGAAGCATTTCCTCTCCAGACCAGAGAAAGGAGTTTTGTTAGACATGTGCTTCAAGCCGAGAAGAACCCGGATGATTAAGTTGGCAGAACAACTTGGATATCCTAGCGTTGAGGGTACACATGTCATTGGATATCAGATTGAGGAGCAATGGCGCTTGTGGGCCGGAGAGGAGGCTTGTCAGAAGTTGGACAGGGAGGGTGCCTGGGATGTTTTACTGAAGGCTGCGGAAGAAAGCAAGGGCATCAATTTTTAATGTACTACTATGTTTCCTTGGAAGATAATTCAGTATTTTTTGACGATCATAGAGTGAATCTTCACATTTTGAGAAAACACTAGACAACCCTAAAGACATTTAAGCTGTGAATCTACTAGCTTGAAGTTCCTTCTACCATCGTAACTAGTAGTAGCCTACTAGTCTTAAATATATTCAATATCTTATTCAAGTTGATTTCGACTCGTGGACCTCGGGACTCGAAGGACGTGGGTGAACTGCACCGTGACCTACCAGTGGCCAGTTTTAATATTTTACTACGCAATCCAATTTTCAATGGCCGACTTCATCCATCAACATCCCTCGGATGCGGGGGTGGCGTCGGTAGTGACCTTTGCCGACACCGGATGATCCGACCGGATAACCCGCCATTAACATCATATTTAGGAACCACCAGATGCATGCGATTAGGGGTAAGACTATAGACTGAAATTATTCTTCAAACAAAATGGTCGATTTACACTCTTTGCCTGAGGGTACCTGGCCCGAAAACGCTATCCGCAACAATGGCCCGGACAGCCTAGTCCTCGAGCGAGCTAAGCTGCGTGAACTTGCAGAGGGGTGGCCTTGCTACCGGTATGTATTCAGCTTTTCCCATCTTACTTGAGCTCTCTAGCTAATTTCATCAGCGATTCATGTGAATGGGAGAATTTCGAATCGATCTTTCACAAAGACGCCCATGTGTATACCACCTGGTCCGGCCGCGTTCACTACAAGGACTTCATGGCCGCCTCGAAAGCGGGTATGGACAAAGGTGCCTTCATTATGCACCGCTGTCACGGGGTGACAACGGATATCACACCCGATGGAGCTCGTGCAGTGACCAAAATGAAGGCAACCATCACCCAACGATTTACCATCGACGGCTGCGAGGTCGACGCCGAAGCGGATTGCCGGTTCTGCTTTTTCTTTGAAAAAGTTGATGGGCGCTGGGGTGCTCAGTTTGTTCGTCACTGGTATGAAAAGGATAAGCTTCTGCCAGTGAACCCGAACAAGATTCCCAGAATACACGAGGAGAAGCTCAACTCTTATCCTGAGGGATACAAATGCCTAGCGTATTGCCAGGAGCTCACGATGGGTGTCACCGTGTTGAAGGATATGCCTGGACATAGGCGACATATTGGAACTGTGTGCGGGGAGAAGCATGATCTTTTGTACAGACTATCTAAGGACTGGCTTGATGGAAAAAGTATTGATGTATAGATTTAGCTTGGGTGATCAATTCACTAATAACAATGGTGCTTGCCTTTGGTACGCATACCATGTTATAAGATTCAAGTTCCTATTTAATCATATCTCTAGTTCAAGTTCAGTCTCTCTTGGAATTTCTTCCAGGACAGAATACCCCTCGCTGCGTGTTGATCCGGTACCTGTTTTCCCTCTTCCGCCATGGTTCTCGAAAACAATTCCATAGACACATAACCGCGATACCCAAGACCCGATATAATCGCTTTAGCCACATCCTCCGCAGGCAAGTAAGCACCTCTTTCCTCTTCATACATGAAAGTTCTGGCGTTCCGCGACCAGCTCATTCGAGCCGGTTGACCATCAACGTGGAACGAATGACCAGCTACCAGGGGTGATTCCATGCGCTCAGCGTCGACTACTTGTATATAGAAGACCTTCGAAACGTCAATCTCTTTCACGAGTTTCTCCAGTGAAATTTTAAAATTCTCGTCTGCATTTGGCGTTTTGCCCGTTGCTGAAGCAGGATCCGCCCATTCACGACCAGCAATATTGAAAGTATCCAGGCACATGCCGAAATTGGGTCGATCGACGCGTTTGACAGTTTCCCATATCTTTTCCCAGGTATCGTTATGGGTGCTCCAGCAAAGATTTTCGTAGGCAAATCGAACTGGGGGGTTTTCAGCCGCACCCATGTCCGCGACTTGGCGCAGGTCAGCAGCAATCACCTCTCGATCACCTGTCAATTGCTCGGCCGGTAGGAAATTGGCTGGGATCTGGATGGTATTGGTTTCAAGAGTCTTTGCGATTTTGAACCACAGCTTCAGTTTCTCGATCAGACGTGCATGTTGGTCTCTGTCCTTGAGACCTTCGTAAAATAGGAACGGCTGGAGGCCGATAATCTCAAGACCTTGGGTTTGACAACTCGAATGGACATTTGCTGCTGCTTGTAGAATTTGCTCGGATGTTGGAGAGTCGTTTCCCGAGAGCTTGCGAGCAGCATAATCCAGATCTTCGTAAAAGATTTCAATGCCTTTGAACCCAGCTCTCCCGGCTTGCTCGATTTTGTAATCGAGGTCGTGCAGCCAAGCACGTCCGAGGGACGCACTCATGATAGCTGGTTTGTATTCCATATTGTAGGTATAGTCAGGATTATTGTTATGGAGATATGTTGGATGCTAATCAAGTGATCGATTGCCACCAAGGTCGTACGTACTTAACGTCATGTTCTGCAAAGGCTAAATTCTTAGCCTATCCCCCCCACCGGTCCAGAGCTCATCCGAACTTCCAGAACCAGTACTAACTAGTAGGTTCAAAATAATCATGTCAGCTGTTTAGAATCATGTATTCGTCTTGTAGTGACCTACATTCGTCAACCAATCTTCCGTTCTACGAAGCACCTGATGTTTGAACTGAATCCTTTTCTCTGCTTTCACGGGTAGTGCCATTAAAATTTAAAACATTATCACTGTGCTATGACTGTGCTATATATGAAAAGCGGTTTTGGCGCAACTGCATCGATAGAAATATCATTGGTGGACGAATCCATATTTAAGCGACTGCTCCTGGATAACCCGCCGCATTACATGAACAGGCGCAGGCCTCTTCGTGAATAATTCATATTGAGCAATACCCTGCTCAATCAGAACCAACAGGCCGCTCACAACAACCCATCCCTTAGATGCACGCGGCAGCATTTGCTCCATGAGTTGTGTCTTGAAAGGACCATAGGCAACCTATGCTAGTCAGTATCCGACCCAGCTCACCATAATGGAAAAACATACCTCAACGAATACGCCACCTGTTCGGCTCTCCAGCCATTCGTCCGGAATTTGGAAAACGACGGGGTGTTGTTCACTGCCTATCTGAAAGGGAGGGATGCAGGGCACGACGATCGTTGGCAAGCGAATATCCGATGGCCAGGAATCTGCTGAACGGAGAACATCAACCAGCAGGTTAACCCCAGCCTTAGATTGTGCCCATTCGTTCCAATAATCAGCAAGGTTTTGCGCATTTTCGTGGGTGCGATTATAGATGCAGATTCGTCGAACGCCCAGTTCGTAGCAAGCATATATCGCTGCGCGGGCCATTCCTCCTGCACCGACGATCAAAGCTGTGGTCCCATCTCGAACAGCATTCGCGGGAGAGAGGTGCTTGTCAATACAATCTCTTATTCCAATATGATCTGTGTTGTACCCTCTTCGAACAGTGACTCGTGAGCCGTCGGGTTGATAATTTTGCTCAAGCACGACAGTATTGACTGCCTGCATGTCCTTTGCGTCTGGCGTGATTTCATCGATGAATGGCAGAACAGCAGATTTGAATGGAAGAGAAATGGTAACACCACCACGATCCTTGTCATTTAAAAGTTGATTAACAGCAGATATGTCGTCAGCTTGCGTAGTGTCGTATGTATGCGGAAGCCCGCTGTACTCATACGCTGCATGATGCATTTCTGGTGAGAGACTGTACTTGACACTCTGACCAAAGATCGTGAACTTCTTCCGTGGTAGTAGGAAGAGCCCTGCCATTGCAAGCTGTGCCCTCTGGAGAGTTACTCCGTCGTCTTTCGTAGATGGTAGCATCACAGGTGAGAGAGTAGGGTTTAGACATATTGAGGCTCGGCCGAGCGATCCGCTATTATATGCGATGACAGGTAGATTGACCAAATCTGTGGCTTCTTGAATAAATGAAACACACTGTAGATTGTCTTCAGGGAGCTGAGATTCACCAGTGAGGCGGATCGCATCCAATTCAAATTGCCGTGTCTTTTCATGAAGGGCAGCGGGAGTAATTGATGCGTGACGTGAACCGACAGGGAGCTTATCATGAAGACCACCGATTATTTTTGTATATCCCCTGGAAGCATTCAATCTTTGTATAACCTTTTCATCGCATTCGAGTGATATTATAAGTGCCTCTGGGGCAAGGCGAAGGATCATTCCAAGGAGTTGATTGTAGCTTCTGGGGTCCTGCGGACTTGAAGAAAGTCCCTCTGCATCGATGATTATTGCAACACGTGAGTGCTTTCGAAGGGTTGCAATATGTCGTGAGAGTCTAGCTGCAAGCCTAGCAGGATGTATTTCGTGGGGTGTCACCACCAGGGTGATGGCATCAGCGCCACTTTCCAGGAGTTCCAATTCTCGAGACTTGTCTTCAAGCCAAGATGAAGACACTTCCAGAGAAAATGTGTGCGATGCAGAGAAGGGCTCTGATGAGAAGGTTTGCGGGATATATGATCCAAAGATGCGACGTAGAAACGTCACAAATAGGCGCTCTGTTTCCTTGAGCTTGAGGTAGGCGGGAACTGACTTATGCTGAGGCAGACCTTGAGTGAGGTTAAAAAAGTCAAAGTTGGAGCATGACTCGAAGAATTCATTTCCTAGCTCGAATAGTCGGTCGAATTTCTCTTGACTTGTTGTGACGAATTGTCGCAAGTCTTGTTCATCTCGTCTCACATATACAACAGGGTGTTGCTGGGCAAATTCCGCCAGCAGCGTTAGCTGGGGACGACTTGCAAATGCTCCAAGACCAACAATGACACAATTTTTCTCGTTGTGGGAGAGAAGTTCCCTCGAGATCTTGAGTTCGATATCGCGATATTGCGCGAGTCCATGACGTGCAATGAATTCTTGTGGCGAAGACTGAACTTGTTGTTGAAAATATGAATCAAAATCGATGAAGCGACGCCGTAACGCAACCGATGCTATGATTCCCAATGTTCTTTTGCCAGCCCCGAAAAAGCCTACTAGTAGCAGTGTAGAATGTGGATCATAGTGCCGGCGAAATCCCAGGACCTCATCCGCAGGCCCTAGGTGAGGGTTGCTGGGCTTCCCATGAGTTGTCGAGCCAGCGACGGTACTCATTTCGATAGAAGTCTTTTCTAAAGGCGATCTGTAGCCCAGCAGGGTGAATCGAGATGACTTTGAATGTATTTGCCATCGCTTTGCCGTTGAGGTCGAAAGCTGCTCATCGCCGGCTAAAGTCAATCCGATCACATGACCTGTTGCCACTTTGAATCGCAGAGCTTCACGACCGTCGGAAATAGGTTTATTTCACTATTGAAATGCATCAAAATGTCGGGCCCACGTCCGCCGAAACGGCAACGCATTTACCGTGCCTGCGATCAGTGCCGTCGGCGTAAATCCAAATGTGATGGAGAACAGCCCGTTTGCTCCATCTGCAGCCAGGCTAAGCGGGCCTGCACCTATGAGACCGGCGGGGGCCGACGAGGACTTCCATCTGGCTATGTACGTAGCCTAGAGATTACTCTAGGTCTGATCTTTCAGCATGCTCCGAATAGCCAGAATACGGCGCACAATGTACTTCGAGATTCACGCGGCCAGGGCAATTTCCTGACGAGCAAGCTTGCAAAACGCTCTGTCTCGGTTTGGCGAAAATCCAAACCATACCGAGACCTATCACAGCTGATTTCACCGGGGTCTGAAGATGAGGTTTTTGATGACTCTGAGTGGGAGCCCGTGGAGCTCGCTGAGTCCCGGGATAATGACGAGACTATGGAGGATCTTGATAGTGCACCATCAAATCCAGAACCCCATAAGCCCGCGCTCATTCAAAAGCTACCAAACGACGCTTCACAGTCGCATATATTCATGAATGTGCAACTGCCAGATAGAACATCCGATCTCGTCGACTTTTATTTTACCTATACCCATTGCTGGTTCCCAATCCTCGAGCGTCGGTCGGTTTTACGTGCCATGCATTTGGGCAACGACAATAGCAACGGAAATGATCACGGAGACTTTTCATCCAAAATCGTGCTTTGGTCTCTTATCGCGTATACATCCGCCATGCGAGGAAATGCGCAACCCGGAACACCCAACTTATTCACTCTTCAACTCGCCATTGAGCAGGAAGCATTGATGCAGTGGGAAACCTTGAACTTAGGATACATCCAGGCAATGCTCATTCTTGTATTGATGCATGTAGCCATGGGGAATATCAATCAAGCATGGCCATTAGTTGCAAAAGCATCCAGAATGTTGGTGACCTTGCCATTGTCAGCGAGGAAGGCCCGATTCAACCACGTTTTCAATGGATGTGTCCTTCTGGACAATATGCTATCAACACTTCTGGATCGAGCTCCCTGCCTTTCTCGGGAAGAGCAATCAATGTATGGTCCAGTAGAAGAAGACGATTTAGAAGAGTGGGATGTATGGTCACCATCTCGGCCTGGGATGGATGAAGACGGACAAAGAATGCCTGCGGCGCCCTTGAGAGCATTGAGCATATTCAACCACATTCAGCAGCTCATGCAACAACTATCTCGAACCTTATACCAGCCCTTGGATCCATCCGGGATTGACGGTTTTTTCAACGATCTACGAACAAGACAGAATATCATTTCACGAGGCCACCCCTACGACCGACAAAATTATGCCACGCCTGCACTATTGAATCTACATCTCGTCTCAGGTTTCACAACACTTGCATTCTGTCGTAGGTTTGAGCCGGTCTCATCTGCGAGTGAAGATTTATGTGCACATACAATTCACCATGTACTTGAAATCCTGGATCATTATCGTGAGATGACAGGGGCAACAGGGTCGTCACCTTTCACCCTTTGCTTCGCATTGCAGTGCCAAAAGTCCCTGACGATTGGAAACTTGTCCGATACCCAATCCCTTCAAAATCGAATATCCAGCTTCCTACACCCTCTCAAACCAATCGGACTTGCCGAATGGAAGAACCAAATGTCACATCCAGCCCTCCCCATCTCATCCCTCGAACGAGAAAATCAACCTCCTGTCGACCTTGAAAATCCACTATCCATTCCCGCATTAGCGGACTTCTCAAATCCAACTCCACCATCTTTCATACCCCAGTCTGAGCCATCATCAGCCATGAACCTCCCAACAATTCCAGCATCCAACGAATTCCCACCACTGCAGTCCTTACTTGGAACAGGCGACGCAGAAATGTACGACTCACTCTTCGAGGAAATGGTCACTTCATTCCCAGCCAGCAGGTACGTCTCCGCAACAGACATTACTTTCACTTTTAAAGTCACTAACAATATCCAGGCAAGAACCCGCATTCGCGCACAATCTCGGTTTCTACGATGGTGACCTGGACACGGATTTTCTCGCCCAGTTGCAACATCCGCCAATGAGCTAAAGTATAGCTCTCTCATCATCCCCATTCACCTTCTCATACGACTCACGATTAACTCAATGACCCGCGATTCACCTACTTGTTCTGATCATGAATAGTTAGCCCCAGCCTTGAGTACACGCACTATTTAATACACAAATACCCCGTCGGCTAAGTCCACAACCGACCTAACCACCAACAGAACCACTAGCACTTCATAAATCTTTACTATAAATATCACAAAGACCATCCTATACAACTCAACCAAAACCCCTACATTACCACTGGCACCAACAAATTTAACCCATCTTCAAATTATACCC